>JALPQI010008518.1:0-37507 GCA_025490895.1 Thaumatotibia leucotreta
AAACGCAAATAGTATTAAAGACTGTATCGTTTATTATAAATACAAGTTTAACCTGGTCTAACTATTGAAATATGTATTATTTTACGTTTCTATGTTCTGAGTGTATGGTGTGTATGTAATGTATGGCTACTTTCCAAATTGTTTCTTTTAGGGGCTTTATCGTGCTTTAAATATTGCCTATCAAACGTACTTCGGACAAACCTATACAGCTGAATGTAAGACTATTTTCAGCGACTCCATGGTACTATTTTAAGAAACAATAGGTCAAGATACTGCCCGAGGTATATTATCTAAACGGAGTCTTCATGATTCCCCAATCAGGCATACACAAATAAAATGTGGTGGATTTTATGTTTTACATAAAATCGAATTTTTACCCAACGTTTTAGATGCCCTTCACTTTCTTATGCGTGCGAGAACAGCGAAGCAGTTATAAAAATCAGCCATACATAAAAGCCTTAATGAAACACCATGGGCTTGGTCCACAGTTAGAGCAGGTGGATATAAATGCTCCATGACAGTTATATTAGATGTCAAAGTCAAATACACGTAAGCTACATACCATATTCTCTTTAAAGTATCCTTTCACAAATTCAGGTAATTGTTTGGGCAAAATAAGTGCTATGGCAATATCTAAATGTTTGACATTACAAAGCACATGAAAGCGTGTCTTTCAAAGTACGAGTTTTTGTGTGTGATGTCGTCTTTTTCACAAAACGTAAATTTTCTTGTAATAGATACTTGTCCGAAATACTTTTTATTGCCCAGGAGGATTGGGTTAGTTGCGTCTAAACCAGATGCTTTACGTCGAGTTCCTAGGATGAAATGTGTACCTTATTAAAGTAGTAATTAGACACATGTATGTTTCTATATAAAAATGTAATATAAAAAATTACCCCAAGTAAAGCTGTATTTATAATAAATGATACACCCTTTAATATAGGCCTCACAAATTTTATGATAGCAGCGAGTATACCCTGGGTGCAACTACAAAATACAATCAATACATCTTTCATCCTGTATACATGTAATGGATTTACTCGCGATTATTATATTACTTTGTGAAATATGCAGCACGGAAGTTTAAATAAAAGCATTATCCTATATGCAAAATTAGGTACGTTATTTTTGCCTCATCTGCATGATTAGTTCGACCCCTGATCATCACATATAATTATATAATTTTTTCGTGGACAGTCCTTATATCAAAAATTTTGAAAATCAGCATGTTTGCATAATTTTTTATGAAATTGTACGCCTAATACGCATTATAGGACCGCGGATCTATAACAAGTTTCGTATTAAATATTAATGGGATAGTCTCGCATCCGTTGTATTTTCTAAATTTACCGTCTACTTTACACATGGCTTGCTAGAGCTTGCGTGATTATAAATTAATCACTTATATTATTATTATGTTACACTATGTCGTTTCGATTCACACTAGTCACATAGTTGTAGTACTGTAAATATTTTCACTATGAGTATTACAGGTATCACGTCATCATTGACGGCGACTGTCACGGGTATTAGTGGAGGCTGGATGACGCTTAAAACTAGCGTTGGGAGGTCAAAGAATATGGCCTTAAATACATTTAGTAAATCATTTGAATATAAATTTTATTAAATATAGTGTTCTGCGGTTGCTACATCGCGGCATGTAATATTAGCGTGCTATTAACGGAAGTAAACAGGGCACCAACCAAATGGAGCGTTCCCACTGTTCATAACACGAGGTGTGTAATATGGCGACAAATGCCTGCCTGTGTTTATGAGCTAACAAATCATTGTAATAAGTGTAATAAGAGCAAAAAGAAGAGTTAGTTCGCTGCTTTTATAGCTGTCACGCATTTTCTAAATACTGTTTTATTTAATTTAGGGTAGAGAAAAGGATTTATTCCGGGATTTCGGAACAAGTTCTATATTAATATAATCGTGTTGCTAAATCACTTAAAACCCATCGAAATAATATAAATAAATAGCTGTAAATAATCAAAGGTACTTGTTTAATCCGTACAAAGTGTTGATGTTTTACAGTGTTATACAGTGTGTCTTTCATAACGACATTGCTTTTAAGGGGTGAAAGTATAAGTCTTAATGAACTGAAATTAGCATATTTAGTTAAAGTATTAAAACATTTTTTTTTCATACAAATTAATTCAGCACGCAATGCATCTCGCTCTTAGTGACATCTTGACAATAACAATTAGGTAGGTATTTACATCCTACATGTCGGTGACACTTTTCGTTGACAAGTCCGTCAAAAATCATGACCCTTGTTCATAAGAAAAGGACTTAACAGCCCAGGGTGGCTAGCCAAGTTGCCAATCCCTATCGCTCAGTAGCGTATTGTAGTTTTCCGTCTTTGTCATGCTTTCGTTAAGTGCGACAGAGACGATTAAGCGCTAGGTAAATTTGTGTTAACTAAGAAGGCGGAATCAGATAATCGTTTTGTTTAGGTACCGATTGAAAACTTCACATTGATTGAGTTGAAGTGTCAAAATAACATCAAGTTTGTTGATCAACAGACTTTCCTAATAAATTTAATAAAATGTTTGAGCTAGGTAATGTGATTTCTAAGAAGTGATATGATAATGTATGTGCAGTGATTTTTGATATCAGTCTAGTTCAGTGAATAATGCGATTCAAAATTTGGTGGCTAAGACAGTAAGATACAGAAAGAATTGTTGATGTAAATTTGTTGTGCTAGTGTAGTCAAAATCTCGTATGTTTTAAATTGTAGTGTTTTCTAGTAATGGATAATTCAGTAAATAAGTTAACGTCGGCAACAGTTCACAGTTACTTTAATGATTTGATCGAATTAAAAATGGAAACGAAACTAGCTTTTCCTCTCAGAAACGTCAAATAAATGTTTGCATTACATTGCTGCTCGAGATTTTTTTTTAAATTCATTACTCTTAAATAATAAAGGTAATCGTTATATTCTTTTAATATAATGGTTAACAACACTTTAATCTATCGTTACTTAAAAGCAATGTCGTTATCAAAGACACACACTGTATATCCAGTTATTTGCTACCAGTATTATTTTTGGAAACCCAAGATCGCAACCCCGTTACAGTTACCACTAACTTTTCCGTAACGTTATTAGCTTTCGGAATCTGCGTCGTTCTGGACGGTGTAATGGGTTGTAAGAGCTGGCGTCGAAAATTAGAGTTGCGCAATATCATTCATAAAAGATCCGACCCGCATTATGCTTTGCCCTATTTTGGTAGATGGATTAGGATCTCTTGAGACTGTTGCCTACAAATTATGGAAAGCAGATAGTTAATTGCTGAGTTGTATGTACGTATGGACGATACGGAAATCATGTTTATGGTATGACCTTCCCGAACGATATCTTAAGGTGCGTTCAAACCAAAAGAGCATTCGCTATTCTAACCCCCCACTTTACGAAATTCGATCGTTACACAAAACGTGATTGGTTGATTTCGTAGAACGGGGGATAGAACAGCGAATGTTCTTTTGGTTTGAACGCACCTTAATGCAGCAGTCACAGGAATATGAATATGAATTAACGTCATAGTCTTCGTTTGTTGATTGTTAGAATAAAGCTATTGGTCGTAAATAAATATTACTTTTTTTTTCTTCAAAAATAAGAAGTAGCGGATGTTGAATTTTCGTATAATATCTACTAATGACATGACGTACTAGTATCATAAAAAAATGCCTTAAAAGCTGTCAAGGCACACGATGCTCCCTAATACTGTCACAGCCTTTTATTTTAAGAGCCCGGTATAGATTTCAGAGTGAAAATCGTTAATAATGAAGTAACGTAGGTATATACTATTAAGATAATAACTATCAAAATAATTTAGTATTTAGTTAGTGTATATTATTATTCTGTATCCAAAAACATAAGAAATCTTGATAACAAAATACATTTTCATGCCACCAAATTTATTTTATATTATTTAAATTAAATATGACATGGATTTTGAACCGCATTATTAATTCTATGAAATGTACTTTACAGGACCTCTAATTTTTAAGTTGTTCTCCAAATTTTTATGTGTAATTTTTTTATGATTTTTATTCAAAATCGTCAGTTCTTTCTATCGTTATAAAAGAAAAAAATATATCTTTATACAATTTTTTCTTAGATTTTGTATAATGGTAACGGAATTTTCAGTACCTAGAATTCATCTTGTTATGAAATAATTAACGTTTATTTACATTTTGCGCTTAATAACGCTATAAACTCTTTAGCTGACTCTTATAATTGTTTAAAACTCAAATCGGGGCTTTATTAAAATTAATGAAAGAGTATTGAATTTAACAAGAGAAACTCCGATACGGCACCGTCAGATAAAATAAACTAAATTTGAAAAGACTAACAAGGTTCAACAAGGCTGACAGTATCTTGTCAATATTCTTAAACGCGATAAAACATCTGGCGACATTTTCTTGAAAAGTTCGGCCATTGAAAACTTATCTCAACGTATAAGAACACTTACATCCAGAAGCGTTTTACATTTTTTATGGACGGCATAAATCTTCAGTTGGTGTTTTTTAAAAGAATAAAATTGCTCTTACGAGCGATGAGGAATTAACTTTTTACGCGGCCATTCATCTTGAGCACGAAGCTGTTAAGTTTTGTAAAACTTCAAAAATTTAAACGACTTAACAATTATCTTGCAAGATTGAGGGTTTAATTAGAATTTGTACATAGGAACTAAGTTCTAATTTGACTTACTTAATAAAAATATTAACAGCAATATGTTTTTTACTATTTATTCCACTAAAATGAAATTTCCAACATTATCTACTTCATTATTTATTTACAAAGAAAAAAATTGGATAATCACCTAATTAAAAATGAAAAAAAAACCGACTTCAACCGATTTCTCCAAGATCCCCGATTTTGTTACCATCATTAGTTTCCCAAATCCTACTTTCTGAATGAAAATTCTTGTAAATGAATGACAATTACCAAAAGCGCCATACATGTACCTATAAAATTTGAAGAGATCCCTCGAATTCTTCAAGATCCCATTATCAGACCCCAACTTGGTGCCAACGGAACCATCTAGGGGTAATACACGTTCGATCACAAAATAAATTTTAAAATTGGTTCACGATTGTCGGAGATATCAGGTAACGTACATACAACAAAAAAAAATCCGAACCTCCTCCTTTTTTTGAAGTCGGTTAAAAATGAATTAATGAAACAAAACCTAACTAACAAATCTTTTATCTAAGATCCTTGTGGCATTGTACCGAAGAGGCTGGTGGCATTTCCTCGCTGTACCACAATACGTTGTGCGAGGAAATTGCGCTACCTTCTTGGGTTCGAGTTACGTCCGCCAGGCATTTCGTGATGTCTGCAAATAAATTGTACGCTGAGGGTCCTTATGATCCTAACGCTTCTAGTTACTTCAAACGATACAAAATCGAAGTCTTTGTCTAAGGCTTTCATATTTACGTCACACATCACATTATCAGCCTATCGCAGTCCACTGCTGGACGTAGGCCCCTCCTAATTAACTATGCGTATAGACTCATTAGGAGGTAAATGCCCATAATCGCCACGCTGGGCAAGCGGATTGGCGATCGCAGTAATGTGTCTACTATGATTAAATTAAGATGGGACATTGTTAGTGAGTGAAGGACAGAACAATGTTTTAAGAAATCAAAAAGAAAAACTTCTCTGTCGATACCTACTTGCTAAGAAAAGTACATTGAGGGTAAGAGTGGCGGGTTGTGTGACTAAGGGTTGCATGTCTAGAAAAATGGTCTGCACTGTTTAGATAACTTAGACAATTCACTAAAGAAATATGTCAAATCTACAAGTACCTACAAATGAGTTGTTGATTACAACTTAAGACACATCGTGATTCAACATTTTATCGATTACACGCAACAGTGTGTAGACTCGTAAGAAAGTAACTGGCCACCTACAAATCTGTATGTATAAATAATCTGTATGTATAATAATAAACGAAATGTGTATTATCAAACCGCGATTATCTTTGTCTCCTCATGTTAGTTTACCGTCAGACATATATTATGTTTGTCCGCCACCGTCATGATATAAAAAAACGTATAAACACGACACCGAAAAACTATCGACTCAACCAGCTAATTATTTTATAAACGCACTAAGCAAACTCGCTCATTTGCTTAGTATATAATCATCATTATCATCATCAGCCAAATTGACGTCCACTGCTGGACATAGGCCTCCCCCAGAGAGTTCCACAAAGATCGGTCGTGTATCGACCGATCGGAAGTATATAAATAATACTTTAAAATAAAACTATTATGAACAGGACCCGTAATTTTCATGCCGATGACATCAATTTGACGTCACGCTCCATTTAGGGTGATCCGAAATAGTTTTATTGTTTATTATTAATCATTAGTCGTCAATCATTTTAATCATGTACAAATAACTTCAAAAGTAGTATATTTGCACGTGAAATAAATAACACCTACTTGATACGTCAGCGTGACGTTAAATTGATGTCATCGGCATGAAAGTTACGGGCCCTGATTATGAACATAATCGGCCCAGCCGTTTTCGAATAACTACGGAACCCTACACTGAGAATGGCCCGACATGTTCTTGGCCAGTTTTTTATTATCATTAAACCTTTTTAAAAATTACAATTGAATTTCCTTACGAAAAGTAACGTACTCGTAAACGAGAAAACTGGAGCTTTACTTTGCCGTCAAAATAATTGAGAGCTAAATCGGTGCCAAGTTCTGTTAGTAATCAAATAAGCAGACAACTTGGCTCCTATTTTTACATTTATGTTTTCGAAGATATATTTTTATGCGAAGTAGAGAAGTCATTCTAACTGGGTATTGTTTCATGTCGAGATGGGACCACACGTACCTACTACCTACACCAAATCTTTTTCTGTACCGTGATAAAACTTTCTTAATATAGTGTTTGAAGTTTAATATGAGTAACGTGCATGAAAGCCATATAACATGTTACAAAAACAATCGGTTTCAAAATAATTATAACTTCTATGTTTTAGTTAATAATTTATACGAATACGAATAAATTATATAGTAAAAATAAACCTCCTTTACTCTTAATAATATCCCGTCTCGCTTTCTTTCACGAGTTTTCTGAATCTACATACTTCGACCCTAAATTAAGGAGTATATAAAGTAGATCCTTACCCCTCAGTGTACAGTTTATTGTTGTTCCACAATCATAGTCCGTTGCAAATCGTATTGTATTCTCTGCGGTGTCTCCAAATGTAACCAGCTGAAAAGAGAATAATACAACGTAAACAAATGATACATTATAGTTTTTTACAATAAACAATAATAATTAATGTAATTATTTATGTACGGAAACTTAATCTCTTTAAATATATTATTTTTGACAGTCTTCGTAGCCAATTTGGTAGTGATCTCGCCTATGAAGCTGAAGGTTCAGGGCAGTCTTTAGATTACCAAAAATCCTTGGGATATGTTTTATTTTTTTATTTACGTACATTCATGCTATTTTGATGCGTTTTTAACGTAAAAATTTTAATTTGGTATTTTTTATCCTACTTGTATCAAAGTGAGGACGCTAATTTTTTTGTCAGTAAATGCTTTATTTGTAGTTGTACTTTTACTATAAGAAAATATTTAAAAAAACTGAATAGTTTTTTTTATCAATAAATTTATTCATTCCAGAATTTTTCAAAAAAATGTCAAAAATTCATAACTCGAAAACTACAAAAAATCGGCTAACATACATGTGGTATATTCTGATAGCCCATGACGTAGGGAACCTAAAAAAAAATTTTTGACGTCAAGGTTTGGACCACCCTGTATAGGTTTAGTAAGTTTTCGCTTAATGATTTAGTTTATTGTATAAAATTTACGAATACTAAATACGACAATCTCCATAAAATATTTCGTTTAGAACTTACACGGATCCACGACTTACAAAGCGATACTAATTAATATATAACATCTTACCCGGATCCACTGTTCGGTGGGCAGCAGCAAATCGCCAGGATGAAGCAGCAGCTTGACCTTGCGCTTGAGCAACTCGTCGTCACTGAGCGCATGCGCTTTCAGCGCTATGCGCACGTCGGTGGCCTGGGAGCGAGCGAAGATCCCGTAGCTTTTGTCCCGGCCCAGCTGTCATCAAATGTCAAAGATTTATTATCATTGTAAACGTTAATTTCCTAGGGCTTAATCGAATAAAAAAGGCCTTATTGAATAATTATAATAAATATGAACAGAAACGAATCAATTGTTTTAGGAAACACATTATCAGAGCTGTCAGGGACACGTCAAAATAATTATTACCTTTTTATAAAGATTTATACAAAGACTAGAATGAGGCATTTTCATACAGAATCAAACGCATAATAATTTATTCCATTTGTACTACATTATTAAAGAGCATATTCTTATGATATAGGCCTTTTAACCTTTGCAATACACTAAGCGGTTGAAAAGTAATATAATAACGATGACTAGCTTTCACATCCTTCCTGTGTATGAATAATTTTAAAATCAAAATACCTTATCAATTATTAGTCACCAAAAATATTAAAATAATAGTACATTACTATAGAGGACGGGAAACGAAGGGTTACAGGCCACGTAGATATATCTGGCCGAAGGAACTGAGGCCAGATAGGGATACGCGGCTTGTAACCCTGTATCTCGCCGAGATTTGTATAGTGCTTTTCTCAAACTTGCTATGAAATAAAACGAACTGATTTCGCCGAACCATACTACCTATTTCATTTGTAAATATACCAATAGTACCTACAGTGTCGTAAAACATTAAAAAAAAACATTCGCGCCTAACTTTTTAACCGACTTCAAAAAGGAGGAGGTTAACAATTCGTCGAAATCTTTTTTTTTTTTTATGTATGTTCCCCGATTACTCGAAGACGCGTGGACCGATTTCAAATATTCTTTTTTTGTTTGAAAGGGTATACCTTCTAGTTGGTCCCATTGTCACCGAATCCAGATCTGATGATGGGATCCTGGAGAAATCGAGGGAACTCTTCAAATGTTGTAGGCACACATGACATTTTTCATTTATTTTCGAAGACTAATCAAGTATTTGCATCTAGTCATCAACATCTTAAGTTGGTGATCTGATGATGGAAGGTACAACTCTTTAGCAATTAGGAGTTGGGGGATAATTCTTTAAGTATAACATATTTCGTGTATTTTGGAAGCTATTTGAGTATTTGCCTTTAGGTCGTCATCCTTTCATGTTGGTGAGCTGATGATGTAAGGTACAACTCCTTGGAGATTAGGAGTTGGGGGATAATTCTTTAAATATAACATATTCTATATATTTTGGAGGCTATTCGAGTATTTAGAGGTCATAGTCTCATGTTGGTGAGCTGATGAGGAAAGGAATTACTCCTTAACGATTAGGGGTTGGAGGATCATTCTTTGTATATATAACAAATGTCATAAATTTTCGAGATCTATTCAAGTGTTTGCTTAGTAGTTATGACATGTCGGTTAGCGGTTAGTGATTCTTTAAATAATATTGGCATGCTAAGTCTGTTACCTTTGAAATTGTTTTTGTATTCATATAAGTTCGCCAGTTCAGGTTTTATGGCCTACTACAGTGCAGTACATTCTAATTATAAGTATTTAGAGCATACTGAATAACGATTTTATATTTACACTACTAAAAAGCAAAAAATAAAATATTTTAAAAATAAAAATAAAACCGCCTTCAAAAATTCGCCCGAACTAAAAAGTTAAAAATAATTTTGGTTCCTACTTCTTAGGATTTCCTACCCAAACCTTTAAACCTTTTACCCTATTCATTGAAATAAAACATTATGGCTAGGTACCCTACAGATTTCTTAGGAGTCGGTGCCAAGCCAAATATGTTCACTTTGCGAGTACTTATATGTATTTGATAGAGCTTTGTAATATACTGTCACTCCGGTTATGCTTTCATGAAAATGACTGAGGCAGACCATTCTGTTGATAAAAGCGTAATCGGAGTGACAGTAAGTTACAAAGCTCTATCTAATATATACCTATGAACGTATTCGGCTTGGCACCGACTTCTAAGAAATCTGTAGGGTACCTAGCCATAATGTTTTATTTCAATGAATAGGGTAAAAGGTTTAAAGGTTTGGGTAGGAAATCCTAAGAAGTAGGAACCAAAATTATTTTTAACTTTTTAGTTCGGGCGAATTTTTGAAGGCGGTTTTATTTTTATTTTTAAAATATTTTATTTTTAAATCTGTTTGAGGTATTCTTTTACCTGGTGGTACAGACATCAGTTCTAAGGTTTTTTTTTTCTGTGGCTGAATGTCAAGACTTAGTCACAATTTGACGTTTCAAAACAAAAGACAGTCTGTTTGCAGTCCTAGGTGTGAAATAAATACATGAAATCTCTTTACAATTATCATCTTAGCATCTTGTTGGTGGATGATGACGATGCCGCAGATGAAATTCACCATTTCTTTCGCAACCTGTACTATTTATTTCGTGGCACTCCATGTTCACCATGTCTGTGGCAACCCTGTGTAAAATATTAAGTACTTAAATATTAGAATTAATCAATTCATTTTTATCAAAATCATCTGATTCTAGAACATCTACTATTTAAACATCCACTAAATGTTTAATATGTATATTGTTAACAGTACCTCGACTTTGACAACAGGGAAATTTCGCTTTGTATAATGTATGTACAGGTTTTAATTATAAAATATTAATTTTTGAAGTGAAAATAATAATATATTATGAGTGTACGGTTCAGGGGTTAAAGCATAATGTTAAATGCAGGTATATTTTTGAGCTTTGGCAAGCTTAACAACAATTAAGAACGCAATTTTCCTGCCTTTATCCGCAAAACAGGAGCGATTCCTTCTCATAATTATTATGCCCCAATAATCTTGCCTAATTCCGCTAAAATTGCCATGGTTCGATATTCTTTGATGTACGTACCTTAATCTAATTCAATCGTTTTTAACATTATTCCTTTGTGTTTTGTATTACCTAATTCTACCAATTAGTTCCATTTTAAAACGACATGTTAACATTCGTGGTTTTAGCAATTAAATTAACAAAGTGTTTAATGCTCTACAGAGTGCATAGTAAAGTTGCCAATCGCTAACGCTTAGTCGTCAACCGTAAACGAAAGGCAGCTAACTGTCTTTGTCGCACTAATATGAAAGAGTGACAGTGAGGGAAAACTACGATACGCTACTAAGCTTTAGCGATTGGAAACTTGGCTAAGCATCCAGGGCCTACAGCTTTCACCTTCTTACACATCCGATAATATCAAAATTTAAGACGTCCTTACTTTTTGAGCTAATCCTTTAGGAGACCCCACAAGCTGACTCCAATAGGCCGTGGCCCTCTGGTCACAGTGATCTTCATACTCCATCTCCACCAGGGCGACGAGCGAGGACAGCCAGCGGCGATCATCGTCATCAGAAGTGTTGCCGCTGGACAGAAGCGCGTAGAAGTACACGCAAAGAAGGGTAACTGTCGCTTTCATGGTTTCCCTGTTGACAACGATAGATAAAACTTAATACGCGTCACTGTCATTCATCATAAAGAATCTTGTTGGTAATAATGTAGCTACTTGCGTACGTTTGACATTTTTGTTTGTTACAAAGTTATTTTAATAAGCATTAGTTCGGAACAGAGTAAATGCTAGAAGTGCTATGAATTTGTGACTTAAAGTGGTCCCGTAAAGTGGGTATGTTTTTTTTTTATATTTGGCTGTAATCCTACAGTGTGAAGTATCGTAGAATAAGTATTCAAAAAATAATAAGGGTCCCAAAGTAACGTTTCACTGCTACAGAATTAAAAAATAATGTGGCACCCCTCTATCTTATGATCCGTGAGTCTAAAAAAAATCATGAACAGAGAAAGTAGGCTATAATTTTTTTCGTGGGTCAGTCCAATTATTTATTGCATCTATGAAATATGTAGTGCCAAATAGTGCCACAATCATGTAAAGCGGACATTACAGTATTTTTATCAATTTATTCCGTTTATAAATTTAAGGATTTAAAAGAAATTTAACTCTAATATTATTATCCCTGTTACAATAGTCTTCATAAATACCTACAGAGGCTACCCGACTGCGTAAATTAACGAATCAACCACAAAATGAAGGATATTCGCTGCTTTTTATTACAGCTGGGCATTATTTTAATAAAAGAGAATAATAAAAAAGAAAATTAAAGAAGCATTCATAGGCGATTGTTGTTTTTATCGCTGGCCTGTAACGCCTGGGTTCCGTTACCATTGGCGAGATTAAAAATACATCGTGTGGAAAACGCAAACAAGTTTTTTATATTGTTAATCTAAAAGTATTTCAATGAATCGTAATAGTACTTAGGGCGGTAAACAAGAATTCAAGCCCGAGCCGAAGGTGAGGGCTTAATTCTAGCACGAGTTCGTAATTCTTGTACCGCCCGTGGCACACACAATGTTTTTCATCTTTTTTTGCAAAAAAGTAAATAAAACAATATATTTTCACAAAACTACTCTAAAATGGTCTAAATCAGGGATGACTTAATTTCATCATTTTCATAAAAGAAATCTCGGCGCGGCTGCGGCGTGCGCCGGACCCCGCTAGTGCGACGTAATGTTGTATGAAAATCCTTAACGGCATACTATGACGTAATGACGCACCTACGGCCCGCATCACCGCAGCGTATTGGCGCACTTACGGAACAGGTGTGATGAAAAATAATTATTATGACGAGTATCATGCCAACTTAACTTGTTCACACGTTTTTTGGTTTAAGATTCTTTATTGTCACTAAAAATTTACATTCACTTACGTGGGAACTTAAAGCTAACTTACATAATATTTGTTATGGATTCAGAGGAGCGAGTAGGTAATACAAGTAAAAAAAATATGGTAATTCAGAAAATCACAGAATGCCCGAATTTGAATACTTTTAAACGCCTATTTGTCAATTATATTATATGTTTGTCAGCCTCCGTAGCCTAGTTGGTAGAGACCCTGCCTACGGTGGCTCCAGGTGGAGCTGGAGGTTCCGGGTTCGAATCCCGGCGAGGGAATTATTTGTGTATTTATTAATCACAAATATTTATTCCTTGGTCATGGCCGTCTATGTATATAAGTATCTATATGTATCTCTCTATTATACAGGGTGTTTGGTTAGCGGTGTCGGAGCTTTTAAGGGCTTAAACTACAATCAATTTTATCGATAAATTACCATACAATTTTTTTTTTGTGCCAACGATAATTAAATGGCGGCCATTTTAAAATTTCAAACAGACGAATACGGGCGCACGTGATATTTCTGGAATTATACGTTTGTTATCGGACCTATCTCTGCAAAAAAATCTCGTTAGAGAGCTCATTAGATAAGCAAACTAATTAGACTAATCATTTGACTCAACTATTTGAAAAACAAGGCTAAAAAATTTTTTTTAAATTAAAAATAGTAAAAAATTCACATTAATTTTTCAATTAATTTAATTTTGCATGAAAACTAGGTCATTAAGATACATTTTTGGTGTTGTTATTTGTTAGTACAGGATGTTAGCTAAAATACAACACCATAATTACAGTTATACCTTAAGTACTTTAGGAATTACAAGTGCTCGAACATGCACTGGATGGATGCAAGGCGGCCACTTCACTAGTCAGTACATTGCTGACATTCATTTGTTTATTGATTTTGCATCGGGAACGCTAAATGCAGCTGTTTTGGTGTATGTTTGAGCACTTGTAATTCCTAAAGTACTTAAGGTATAACTGTAATTATGGTGTTATTTTTTAGCTAACATACTGTACTAATAAATAACAAAACCAAAAACCTATCTTAACGACCTAGTTTTCATGCAAAATTAAATTAATTGAAAAATTAAGGTGAATTTTTTACTATTTTTAATTTAAAAATTTTTTTTTAGCCTTGTTGTTCAAATAGTTGAGTCAAATGATTAGCTTAATTAGTTTGCTTGTCTAATGAGCTCTCTAACGAGATTTTTTTTGCAGGGATAGGACCGATAACAAACGTATAATTCCAGAAATATCACGTGCGCCCGTATTCGTCTGTTTGAAATTTTAAAATGGCCGCCATTTAATTATCGTTGGGACGAAAAAAAATTGCATGGTAATTTATCGATAAAATTGATCGTAGTTTAAGCCCTTAAAAGCTCCGACACCGCTAACCAAACACCCTGTATATATCATCGCCTAGTACTCACATCACAAGCCTTAAGAGCTTGCCGTGGGACTAGGTCGATTTGTGCAAGATATTTATTTATTTATTTAATTATGTAGAAACCCACATAAACAGGTAATAGTTCCACATAACAGGTAGTCTTGGGTAATTTAGGAACAGATATTTTTTGTTTAAAAAGTCGCAAAGGATTCAGCTTCATATTGTCTTATTGTCTTACCATTATTGTCTGTATTTCATAAAAACATACCGTTTTATGATCTCAACAAATGTTATTAACAATTATCTGATAATTATATCTGAACACGGTTTTGGTGTAGCAATAGCCAGTGGCAAACAGATCAAAATGAACCGACGCACGATAGCCATTTTATGGCTGTAATTAAGTATGTGCTTGCCATAACAAACACTAAATACCTTTCGACACGAATGCGCAAACCAAAATGGAACCACAAACACACTGCGACAGTTTTCAAAATTACACGTATTTAAAATTTAAACAAGTTATTATAATAATTATGGGTGGTATAGCAACAAAGTTAAGAGTAGAACATAAGTCAATACAAATTGGGTTCATTTGTGTGACAGTTTCATTTAAAATTTGTATGATAATTATTATATTTGATTTTACATACACATACATACAGCAATAATAACTATACCTAGCTTAGATCATAAACAAGCTATTGTCGCATCATAAGCTAGCTGTTGTTGTAGCGAAGATGTTGGCGTCATTTTCTCACTCTTTAGCACCTCGTTGTGCAAGGAAGTCTAATGCCTCGAGTTTTTATTTTAATTGTATTAAGGTTTTCAGCGAAGCTACGATCGCCAATCCACTTGCCCAGGGCGATTATGATAGGCAATAGGAGAGGCCTGAAATCGTGCAGTGGACTGAAATAGGCTGATGATGGAGGTTCAGTTGAGTGATCAGGATCAGAAAAAACGGTTGCTTTGAAAAACATCAAACCAATCATATTTAGGTCACACGAACATAAGTAACATATACAAAGTTTAAGCGGAGGAATCCAGAATGCCAATCACGTCCCTAGTTCAATTACTTCTTCACGAACAACTAAGCACGGCTCAGGAACTTGCAGCGAACCCACCGCCAATAACGCAAACATCATTAGTGCTTGTAAAACATGTACTACATACATATTAGTGTTTTCGTTTCAATCGTAATTGATGTTTGAGTAAGTTATGCATATATTATCTAAGAATAATGTAAGTTACTTGTAACTAATTGTGTTAATTTAAACTATTATTTTTGAATTTCAATTTGTTTTACGTTGGAGTAAGTATTTCTGTTAAATTGGGTTTTAAATGTTTTTTATATATTATATTGGATCGGTAAATATATATTATGTCCCTACATTAAAAGTGTCAACATGTACAGTTTTTTTAATAATACCAAATAGCCTTTATTGTACATAAGTAGGTAGGTACTACACGATTTAAGTTGCATTGTTTTTATAATTTTGATTAAGAACTCAGAATATTATATAATATGAAGTCGCGAGGGATATTAAAATCAATAGGTAAGACAATATTAATTGTATTGCTCAATTTTATGTGATGCTGGCATAACGGATTCAAATAGCTAAATTTCGGATGGCGAAGTAAAATACGAGGTTGGTCTTTAAATATAACCACAACTTGCAGTCACACTAATTAAAAGGTTGTATTCTAGCTTTTACTACCTAGCAGCAAGCCAAAAATATGAAATTTCCTAACCAACAACTATACATTTTAGAAGCTTGTTAACAAGGCTTGTGAGACTACGCCTGTTAGTGACCGCGTAAATATAGCACGTATGAAATCTATTGTATACGACCGTGTGGCACGCTCCGTTAATGGTCAATCAACTATCCGTCCATAAGATTTTCATGTGGCAAGTCCTAAACAACAGGTAATTGTCCCCGTGTACACTAGAGTGTCCCGTCAATGTATGGAAAAAAAATTTTTTTGAGCTACAGTTTCCCGAGAGGCATCCATTTTTTTGTAAATTTACACACATTCGGAAACGAGTAAAAAAAATTAAAATAATATGTCATCTTTAGGGTTCTACTGCAGTGTAAAGATTTGATTTTTTTCTATTTTTCCAAAAAAAAATATATGCCAAAATATGTTTACATATAATTATAGTATTTTTTTTTAAATAAATTAAATAAAAAAATATAGGATAAATATAATTAAAAAAATCAATTTTTTCTTCTCATTTTTAATTTTATAGCTTGTCTTAAATCTATATTGCATGAAAAATATTATTTTTTAATTTTCAGCTAAGGGAGCCGAATTAAAAAAGTTTTTATTTGAAAACTTCAAACGATGGTAGAGCCCTAAAGGTTTAGTCTAAATTTTTTTTATTATTTTTCCCGTAATCTACAATTTATTTAGAGGCTTTTGGTAGGTCTCGCGTAAAAAAGTCAAATTCGGGACACTCTAGTGTACCTACACACAATACGAGGGTCATGCTGAAAGTTTCTCGATACTAGGAAACTGTATTGAATTTGCCGATTTTGTTTTAATTATCGCCATAACTCTTTATGATAATGTTTACAAATTTTTAATTTTAAAGGTCACAGCCCATTTTTCTTAATATGAAAATTTTCTGTTTTCAGAATTTTGTATGGAAAGTTTGGGCAGTGCATTGAGACTATAGATTTTTTGAGGGATTTTTTTTATATTAATTTTTTTTCTTGTGAGTTGCATGGATATCTAATGATGTCCGAATTTCCTGTCATAAAACTTTTAATGAAATCTCTATGACTTACCACATTAGGGCGATTTAAAATTAGGAGATGCCTGATAAAAGACGTTGATCTCTATAATCATCCATAAGAAAAAATCGGAAGCAAAATAATCTGCGAATACTACTACAATCAGTTGTACAAGAACTGGGTTTTGTTACCCAATAAGAATCTAAGCCCATTTCTGCTTCATCGTTGAGGAAGGCCATATTGAAAGTAGTGTAAAAACGGCGCAGAATAACAATTTTGGGTAGAATTCGTAAAATCACCCGACACACAATTTTCAAATGGCATGAAATCCTAAAAATAAAGATGTTAACCAAATAAATTATACCTTAAAAAATACTAAAGAGTTATATTTTCAGAAAATACTTAATTGTTTCTATACACTGAGTGGTCTCTAAGTGGCTCCGTCTAGAAACTTTCAGCATGCCCCTCGTAAAGTCCAAGTCACGGTGTGTGCTGCACGTGTACGTGTGCGTGTGCGTGGCAAGCACGTTGTATCCTAGGAAACGTTATAGCAGATTGCACACCGCTTGCAAGTCATGCTGCAGATACGCATTCGGTATGTGGCTCGGCTTTTGATAAGAGCAGAACTTGTATGCTAAATCCGTTGTTGTGTAGGTAGTATCTACATTTTTTTGTAAATAATACTTAGGGTACGCTTGACAATCTGTACTTATCGGTTATCTCGGTTAGCTAAAAGTTATTGTATTCTGAATATACTAATTATTGCTGAAGGAATCCACATTATTATTGGTTCTACAGGGTGTTTCTTATATTTCTGTCAATTGCGTCTGTCAATTGGACAGGTTACCTGGGATATTAATAGAAGTTAACTGTAATTTCGTTTTCGCTTTCATACATAAAATTTTTAATGGCTAGTGTGAGAGAACCTTAAGAATAAGATCTCAGGTAACTGTCGGCACATGTCAAAATAAGTAACATTAGGATGTAATAAAGGTTTCAATACACTTATACAGTCATTAAACTTATTTTTTAATAACTCAATAACAATAAGAGTTAAGACACTAGTTTCTTAGAGAAATTGATTATTTTTGACCTAAATAAGCTCCCCTTTAAGTTAACGGAAATCAATAAATAACCGTGTATATCTTAAGATTAAGATGTCGCTTTTCAAAAGGGATCTAAGCATTTATCAATTTGCAATGAGATGTGGTTGCTATCATGAGTTAGGATTTTGAGGTCAATGCTCTCTGACCTCAACATCTTTAGTTCACGCGTTAGGCAAATTGGATTTTCGTATTAATACTACATTGAAAGTTCAAAGTCCCACCTCAACGTTACATTAAACCTTATTTTTCTTAATTTGCTGGCTTAAGAAAATGTTTGTTCTACCTTTGCAGCTCTGGCATTGCAACCATAAACGTTTAGACGCATTATTACTGTCTGGAGAGGTCATTCAACTTCAAGAATAAGTAGTCTAGAATAGTGAACAATTTTATGCTACAGAAACTATTTAGACGCATATCAAAAATAGCAAATGGACAAAAATTTCGATATATTTAAAGTAACTAACTAATCCATTTTAAGTTAAACTAAATTTTAGTTTAACTTAAAATGGATTAGTTAAAGTTAAATTTTAGTTTAACTTAAAACGGATTAGTTAGTTACTTTATATATATCGAAATTTTTGTCCGTTTTACATTTGCTATTTTTGATTATGCGTCTAAATAGTTACATTTAATGTAATATCAATTACCTGTGCTTATTTAAGTGGAGTTTTTAGGTTCTTTTAATATCAAAAATAATTTCTTAACCATAAAACATAGAACAAAGTTAAGTTTAATTATGAATTTAAAAACATGTTTAAAGTTGTGTTTCACCATCCCGGAATAAAATATATCTGTCAGATAAAAATTTCCTATCCTTTTCTTTTGCACGCCTAAGGAAAAGGATAGGTAGATAGTGATAATTTTATCTCACAACAAGGGGCCCGTTTCTCGAACGGTTTTAACTTGTAATACAAGTGGAAGTCTCTTTGTAACACTATTAATTAGGACTTCCGCTTGTATTAAAAGTTACAAGCTTTCGAGAAATAGGCCCTTGACCGTAGTTACCCACGGTATATTATTTTAACCGATTTGCTACGGCATCCGAAAATTAATAAATACCTTATAAAACTTTTGTTTTGCTTTTCACGGGTTAACGAACTTGAATTAACAAAATAAACCCGAAATAATGATTTTGCTACATGAATCTGGCCTTTTGATTACAAAGTGCCTTCAAGCATGAAATAACTATCTGAAATTAACAAATGAAGCGAAGAAAGATTCTTGCGTGGAACCAGTTCATTGAGTAGGTGCATAATTATGGCAAATACGTACTTTCGATATTATTATTATTATATATGTCGGAGTTACGCTTCAGTTGGTGCAGACCTGTACGACACGTCGAGTCATCGGACCCCAGAATTGTGCTATTTTCAATGAGAACAGTTTTGTTTGCAATGTTTACAATTAATTTGTTAAGAGTTACTAAATCTAGAAAACGATAAGCAATGTATTGCTTCGAGTGGTCTTTGCTTTGGTCCATGCAGATTGCAGGTAGATAATAAAATCCGGTTGAGATCTACCCGCCTGTGAAGCAGGTAGTTTATGACCTGACAGTATAAAAGGTCACTAGCGCTGTTTTCATGATGCATTGGCATTCGCGCGTTAGACTTCAATTCATTCTGATTCCTGCGTTAGACTTCGAAAGATTGATTCTTGCCTAGACTTGGAATAGATTCCAATTATGATCATTCCTTCCCTTAAGTCAGTCTATCTTGAAACCGCGAATAGATTTGATTAAGTGCACTCCAGAGTAAAAGGAGTTTGACTAGATTCAATAGTTCGTTAGATTCAGATTCAGATAGTTATTTCCTAGCATCCTGACGAAAGTCGTTATTTCTTGTGTTTTGAAATTGGTGAAGCATGGACTCAAACTTAGAACTCACCAGTCGTTTTCCATTAGTAGTTGTTGTTGTTTAAAGTGTTTTAATTAATCGTGTTTTAAGTGTGCACCTATTGTGATTATCTAAAATTGTAATTATCCATGATTTGAAAAGATTAAAACATACAACCCGCTGAGTTTCTTCCTGGTTCTTCTCTGTTGTGGTTTAACTCTTGCGAACCAGAGTAGTAATAAAAAAAGATTTTAATTCATGTTGTGTTTTTCATTATGAGTCCATGCCTACATGCATAAGTGCGTAGATAGCTAAACCATCTCCCTATAGCTCGGCCGGAACCTGATATAAAAGGGCCCTTCGCCGAAATATATTTTATTTTTTATCATTACCTATTTATATAAATCATTGTTGTATTTTTTTTTTATATTTGTACCTCAACGTTTTATTATAGAACTATAATATTAATTATTAATTGGTGGAGTATTCGTACGATAACTTTATCGTACGAATACTCCACCAATTACTAATAGATTCGTCTTTGAAGGGTCCACGGAAAGAACATGTGTAGTCAATTCAAATTTCAGAAGGAAAAACCACCTTACTTTAAACAGAATAAGTAGTTTATTTCTTTACAGTACCTGTAATGTAAAGAAATAAACTAAAAAAATATTGTTATTGTTTGCTACAACCCCATCTACAAATCCGAGACCCGGATTGGGGTCCTGTAGTAACCGTATGACCATGACCATGACTTGCCAAGTAACGTCCACGTAAGCGTTTATTCGATTTGTAAGGTAGATTTGTAAGGTAGTCCATTACGTTCGCTTCAATATATCAGTACCAAGCGTTATAGACTGCATTACGCATCGACTTAAAGCTAACGCAAGACCATACGTGCCAACTCATGGTATGGTGATGCTACTGTGGATTTATTTATTTATTTTTGATTACAAAAGACCTTCATGTGCATAACTTAATACTAACGGGTATGCCGTACACGTAATGAATAAGTAATATGGATTATGCTGTGATATGCCAAAAATGAGATTTTGGCACCAACAAGCTGGCTCCATATACATTTACTACTTCAGCTGCTTTGACGAAGTATAATTGCAATACATAGTTTGTTTATTTTTTTCCTGATTTCTATTGAGAGTGATTTTTGTGCCAAACTACAACTATACCAGTCGCCAGTAGAATGTAAACAAAGTAAACAAACCTAAAACTTAACTATTAAATGATCACGAACTTTTGACACAATCTCGAATTGGTATACAAGAACATATAAATAATACATGTTTAAAAAAACAACCATTTACTGCAAATAAGGTCAAATAAATAATTTATCAAGACATAGTTAAGTAGCTAACAACGGAAGTTAAAGAGCCGTTTAAGCGTTCTGCTTTACAGGGTTCATTAATTATTATAAGTACAGTAAATCCTTCCTATTGCTCTCTTGCACTTAAACAACGGCCTCCGTATCCGTAGCCCACGTACAGTGTAGAATTTGTAAGAAGAAACTTTCGACACTCGAGTTTTGACGTTATTTAGTGACAAACCCTAAAATTAAACTTTCCGGTAGCCCAAATAGGCTAATTTGTGTAATGATAGTCACATGAAAATATTTTTTATTTAAGTATGTAATTTCTAGCGTTAACTTTATCGGCGGTCCATCTTTCCACATATTTTTTTTTAATCAAGTAATAATACTTTTGTTAACTATTTAAGCTTATTCATAGTAACATCATGTGTGGAAAAGGTTTTTAAATGCTGTGACGTAAAAAATCGTTAATATTCCTTGTTCAGGGAATTAGCGAAAAAGAATCTTGAGGAGGATTAAATAAATTGGAATGTATTTCAAAGAAATGTAACGACGCGGTTCCCATGAAGGAATTATTTATTCTCGCATTAAGAAAGCCTTCGTTCGTTCGTTCATCCGAGCTTTGTTTCCGTGTCGAATCCCCGCAAATTGCAGACATCTTGACTAAAATATTTCAACGTTTGAGGGAAATTTAAGTTTAATTTTTAAATTCAAAGCAGAGTTGCTTAGTTAAGCTTTTCCAACAAGGAAGATTTTACTCAAAACGTTGAGGTCGTGAATTCAATTTAGTTGCCAAATAATACATGTATGCTGTGGGACTTGTTTTGTAATATGCTATGCAATTTTCCCAAGATGAAATGCTTTTAGAAGTGAACATCAAAAACAGTACCTAATTTCATTATGTTCAAACGTTGCAAACACTGTCATAATTTCGTTTCGAAACACGATTAAGTTTAAAACGTAATAGTTCAATGCGCGTGTTGAATTTGGCGTCTCGACCACTTTCACAACGCCTCTTGTCAAAAATATGGTCAACTTGTTAATAAAATCGAGGAAATGCCACACATGGGATTTCCATACGATGCGGAGAAAATCGGATTAGTGACAACGGCCATATCAGACGGATAAACTCATTAGTCGATTTTGTAACACATCTCACCGCATGCTGCTCTCAGACGTATTTCAATACGGACTAAAAGAAAGATAAATGAAAGCTCGGCTTTTGCACAACGTTCTTTGTCAACTCGAAAATATACTTACACTAATAGACGTAAGGTACTAGTTAACTACTTTCCGTTGTAGATATTGGAAAAGCAACATAAAAAATGTAGGCTTATGTATTAATTCAAACAATATTTGTGATATAGTACCCCCAAAAAAACACTCAAAACTGTTCAACATGTTTTTGAAGAGGAGGCGCATTGGAAGGCACTTGCACTGACACTGGCCTTAGGTATGCTTGTGTGCTGTTTTAAGTATAAAATACTATCATATCATAGGTTAATGCCCCCCCCCCCCCTCGAACGAAGTCCTAGATCCGCACCTGTTGAAAAGTTGCTTGTGTACTGTAACATCATTATAATAGACTTTCGTTTATTTTCTATACACAAAAAAAAGGTTCATCAAAAGCATATACGTGTACTTTGAAGTCTGCCTATACGTAAGTCGTCTACGGAGCAGCTCGTCTAATTCGCAAATGGTCTACGTAGCATTTCGTCTAAAATATCAGCTCGTCTAAAAAGCAACTCATCTAAATGGCAGGTCGCCTACTTCGCAACTCGTCTAAATGGCAGGTCGTCAACTCGCAAGTCTCGCAACTCGTCTAAATTGCAGGACACCTAATCAGAAGAAGCTGTACCTACGGCGGACATACTTGTTCCTTCAAAAAGTGATTATAGCACATTATGTATCTAGGGAGGTAAGTAAGGGATAACTAACGAGAGTCTGTTAGAAGGAGAAAGCTGTTTATTGTAAATCAATAAAATTATTACATGTCAATCAAGTCTTCAAAACTTGGCTTTTTAAATCAACTTTACTGTATTAAACTTGAACATTATTAGCAAGTTTGATGAAAAACATTGTATGCATCACGGTCGGTAAGAGGATAACTTCTAACAGACTCTCGTTAGTTAACCCTTACTTACCTCCCTAGATACACAATATGCTATTTGAAGGAACAACTATGTCCGCCGTAGGTACAACTTCCTCTGATTAGGTGTCCTGCAATTTAGACGAGTTGCGAGACTTGCGAGTTGACGACCTGCCATTTAGACGAGTTGCGAAGTAGGCGACCTGCTATTTAGACGAGTTGCTACTCCGTAAAAAGTAGACGAGTTGCTTTTTAGACGAGCTGATATTTTAGATGAAATGCTACGTAGACTACTTGCGAATTAGACGAGCTGCTCCGTAGACGACTTGCGAATTAGACCCCATGCTACTAACCCAGGAATAAAATCATGTTCACCAGCCAACAAGTATGTTTAAAACATTAAATGCTGTATACTACCGAAATGCCGGTATTAATCAACGCAGTCGTAATAATAGAGATTCCTAATAATAAAATAAAAAAGTTCATTAGTTTTGACTGGTAATAATAGTTATGGCAACCTCAGCCATGTGAAACTTCTAAGCTTAGCAACTGAACTGAGCAACGATGTCGAACAAAATTTACAGTTTGAGGCGAGTTATATCAGATGCACCAATCGTGAATGGAAATAGGTGCACCGCATCGGGAAGTGCCATGCATATTTCATAGTGGCACAAACTGCCCTGGGTTTACGAGTATAGGTACGATTCCAAGTATTGAATAGGTGTAAATTCGGGTCAACCCTTATTACAGACGCAGTGAACAATGATTTGCCTTCGTATTTTCACAGTAATGCTCGATTCATTTAGGTTCAGTGCAAAGCATAGATGCTGATATGTATTGTGAAAGCAATATAAATGTGGACATTTCCCTGAAAAGCCGATCGAAACGAATTATGCACAACATTTGTAAAATATTATTACTAGTATTTAAAACAAATTTTAGTACTTTTCAACAGGTCAACAGTCCATATCATGGTATCAACATCTAAACAGACTTAAAGAGTATATGTACCTACCTAGAATGAATAGGATTCGCTAATTAAAACATCGACTCAAGTCGTATTAAATCATCGAAATAAATTCGGGGTTCAGAGTCAACATACACATTATTTTGTTAAAACAATTTATTCAAAAACTGTCAATGGCATTAGCAACTAGATGTTACCAAAACAAAGCAAATAAAATTATTCCTCAACCCATTTTACGTGTGTTCGTGATCAGATTACAAGAGCACGGCTCAGCCTAAGCCTTTTCTTACATAATTAAACGGAGCCATTTTCCAAGAGTAATCTGATTCCCAGCCTTTCGAAAACAAACAAAGCCATACCTAATTATCAAAGCGCATAAAATTAGCTAACTTGCTGTAAACTTCATAATTTGCGATATGATACTCAATACTTTCAATAAATGAATCGATTTTGTTGCGATCGATACATGAGCCGATTGTGGGATGTTTGAAACTATCTACTTATACATAGTAAGTGTTGGCGTGGCGCCAATGACAGATAGGTTCTACATTATGTTGTTTACATTCTCACGGGATAGTCTTTGATAGGTACCCTTTATATGATATGATACTCAATACTTTCAATAAATGAATCGATTTTGTTGCGATCGATACATGAGCCGATTGTGGGATGTTTGAAACTATCTACTTATACATAGTAAGTGTTGGCGTGGCGCCAATGACAGATAGGTTCTACATTATGTTGTTTACATTCTCACGGGATAGTCTTTGATAGGTACCCTTTTTATGCTTTCGTCGCACGCGAGTAACTGACGTGTTTAAGGGATGGTTCCATTAGACAGGGTATTAGCTGGGTTCAAAAATAGCGCCAGGTCACGTAAGACGATGATGGAGAGTAGCCTGTAATGAGGTTATTCGTTTTTGTTGTTTTTCATGCCCATCAATCATATCTTCGCTGAGGATATAGGCATGGCTCATGAATTGCGATTGTTAATTATCCTTTTGTTATTATTAACATTATGATGATAAGTAATAAAATAACATTGACAGACTTGTCTACATTCATTTCCTAAGTTCTCTAGAATGCGTTCAAACGTTGGCAGATCCCAACAATTATAAGAACCAATCAAATCAAGCTGTAATATGGTAAAAAATACGAGGTTATTTAAATGTTCAAGATGCTGATCTGATTAATTTAGTAGATTGCAGGAGATTTTTTTCCAGGAAACCCAAAGTCGCAAAGAATGAGCAACTTACTTATTTTAATTCTCTTCTAATAGAAATGCAGATTCAAATCATGTAAGATTGGTGGCAGACGGAATCTGTAAAGCTCTTTAATACCCGTTCCTCGGCTACTACCTACTAGTAACTTTCTTAGATCCGGCCTTCCTGAGACTTGCAACGTAAATGTATAATAAATACAAAGGCCTGGCTTTGGCAATAGTATTCAATACCTTTCGTTGGTGAAATAGCGATAGAATAGCACAATTAGAGAGTATACAATTATATTTAAATAATTTGGTAAATAGATATTTTGGCCGCGTACTACTATTAATATTTTGTCATCAGTCATCACTCTAACTCTTCTCATAGGGTCCGTTCCTATTATTTATTGAAGATTGATGATGGGTAGCAGCATTATCATAGTGAAGATCCAACAGCGATAGACAACCCGCTTACCTGAAGTGGGGGTAGTGGGCATTGTGTACGTCCTTAAGGGTCCATACTTAATATAGGTACGTATTGGTTATATAAGAGACCTATGTCCAATAGTGAGCTGATGATGATGTAAGCAGGGATCGGAACCGGTTTTTTAAAACCTCGAAAAAGCCCAATATTTTAATAGTACATTACTATAGAGGACGGGAAACGAAGGGTTACAGGCCAAGTAGATATATCTGGCCGAAGGAACTGAGGCCAGATAGGAATACGCGGCCTGTAACCCTGTTTCTCGCCGAGATTTGTATAGTGCTTTTCTCAAACTTGCTATGAAATAAAACGAACTGATTTCGCCGAACCATACTATTTGATTTATAAATAAACCAATGGTACAGTATCGTACAACATTAAAAAAAATATTCGCGCCTAACTTTTTTTTTTATCTGTTTGAGGTATCCTTTTACCTGTTGGTATAGACATTAGTTCTTAGGTTATTTTTTTATGAGGCTGATTGTCAAGACCTAGTGTCACAATTGGACGTTTCAAAACAAAAGACAGTTTGTTTGCAGTCCTAGGTGTGAAATAAATACATGAAATCTCTTTACATATCATCTTAGCATATGACATCGGATACATAGTATTCCCGTCTTAATTTAAAGTAAGTAATATCAACATTCCGTAGCAAGTTTGAGAAAAATGGTTTATGCTCTTTATATAGTACTCTAAATTATAAGCAATTACCTATACCGTATTTTTAATACTCCATTATGAAAAAAACTACCAAAAAACTTCTTTTGTATTGGAGAAAAAACCGGTATCCGATCACTGGATATGTATACAAATCACATGTATTGTGCACATTTGATGTTTGATGTGCGCTAATCTATAACTAGAACAATAAAACGATACTAAAAAAGTTCTACCTTACCTTCGCACACCAGCAAATATTCGTGGCCCTAATTACAACGTGCATAAAGTGCACGAATGTTCAGTTGATTGCGGCTTAGCAGTCACTGTAATGTACTTTATGTGCCACCAGGTTTCATGTACACTTATTATATTAATTTAAAAACTAAAGTCTGTGCAGACAGAAAATAATACCGACGAGAGGACCCATTTTTCGATTTTTGCATGACCTACAGCTGCTGTGCATAAATCAACCTTGTGCAGTGTATAGTTCGTAAGACATAATAATGTTTTCACAATAACAAAATCATGAATAGGTTTAATTACGACCCAAATTCTATAATTCGTCGGTTTAAGCACTGCCTTCGTGTCCTCACCATCGAATTAACTCTTATTATGAAGTAGTGGCTTAAAAACATATAAAGGAAATACCAGTGTAATGAGGAGTGCATATACATATATTTAGTATTGTAACTAGGTATGACAGCTATGACTGACGGCTTCTCATCCAATGTGCATCAGCCTTAACTCACCGCACTATAATTTTGTATATCACGCACGTCTTATACGTCTAAACCTCGAAGAAATAAAACGAGTCTGAAAATGCCAGCCTCCTCCTATTAGTGAAAGGAATGCTCCCTACGCAATAAAGCTTTCGTGATGTTTACCTTGCTTTGATCTTCTGCAAATATCATATCCTCATAGAGTATCAAAGGACAGTTTGTTCACCACGATTATTGATTGTGATTTATGGTATTGTTATCTAAAATATTTTTTTAATTAAGCACTTTTATAATGACGTAGATAATATAACGCGGATATATATTGTATGATATGCATATCCACATATTTATAAAGTTAGGTCAAGATAATGTTTAATACAATGAATAATTGCAGTAAAGCATGCCACTTTCAATGAGAAAGTTACAGCTTCTAATCCCTGCTCAAGTGCTCATACCAATTAATTTTCAGGTACACAGGTGCGAGATATGATTTGATATTTACAAAAAGTTTTTTGGCACAGGAAACTATCGTGACAAACTGAAATAATGGGAAAGGCTTCATCTCCGGTTTGGGTCGGAAGATCCCATGCATGACAGTCGCTTTAGAATTAGGCTGCCAAGCGAATAAGACTAAACTTGTTGTGACGTACGTAATTTATGAAATAAAACTATAACAATATGTGTCAGAGCACAAAAAAGGTACCTTGTCACGACTCTTAAAATAGACCTTATGTGTTATCTAATAAAGTTCCTTCAATTGATGAAACCTCTTTCTCTTTCTCTATAACTACTCAATCCGAAGTCAAGGCCAACAATCCCAAGTTGGTTACAAATTTTTGACCCATTTCTATTCTTCCTTTCCTGTCGAAGATCGCTGAAGCGGTGGCTCACAAACAACTATCTAGTTTTATTTTCTCGCACCAATTTCTGAGCCTCTTTCAGTCGGGAGTTTGGCCGGGACATAGCACCTATACTGGCAGACAGTACTCAAGGTGCCTCAACCGCTCAAGGTGCTCAAGGTGCCGCTACTCAACGTGACTGAGGATGTAAGACGGGGCATGCAGAACCAAAAACTTACTGTGCTAATCCTGGTAGATTTTTCTATTGCTTTTAATACTGTGGATTACCAAATTCTCCTTGCTCTTCACAAGCACCACAACGTATCAGCTGGTGCTTTAAATTGGTTCGCTGCATCCATATGCACTGACTCGTATTCTTTTGGTTAGTGAATTAATATCCACTTGAAAATTGTATTTCAATGCAGTCTTGTACAAAACTGACCATCATTTAATCATCAGCCAAAGTTAGGACTTTAATATCACTGATAAAATGGTATGAATCATTTGTATGTGTACTACTACTGTTACCACGTAAAGACGCGTGAACACCCGCTAGATGCTGAGTCAATTTATAAGTGGGAGTATCAAATTGATTAATTAAAAGACGTAGCGTGCATAAATTTTATGCATCTTGGGCAACCCATTCAATTTTGGTGGCACCGGGCAGTTCGGAACTGAAGATCACTGTCAGTCACCCCTAGACCCTGTCAAGCCCTCAATACTTCGGGATTAAATTAAATTAATTAATACATGCGATATAATCCGTTATTACAGTTTTATTTCACGTAACTTGTTGCTAAATCTCAGAGTTGGGCAAAAAGTAATATGATTATTTCTGAAAATTACATTTGTATGGGTACTTTGTAATATATATTACAAAGTACACATACGAAAGTAATCGGAAGGAGTAATCATATTACTTTTTGCCCAACTCTGCTAAATCTTGATAATAATAGTAGGTTACGCGGTGACATAAAGTCAATGGTTGCAATGCAATACTTAGTCGAGTATTAACTTGTTTTGTAGTGTATGAAAACGAGTCAATTACGTAAACGATTATAACCAAGAGCACTAATGATAATTAAGAAAAGAAACAAATATATATTCGAAATTGTAATACTTGTACTGAATTCTGGCCATTTTCCGTAACTCTACATCAAACGTGCATGTTTTGCGTGGTCCCCGCTGACCCAATACTTGTTGTGAACTTCACATACACCCTCGTATTTATTTGCAGATGTATGCAGGTTTCTTCAGGATGTTTTTCTTCGCCATAAAACACTTGTGAATATTAAATGATATTTCGTACACACGTTTTGAAAAATTAATTGGTACTGGTGGAATCAGGGATTGAACCCACGACCGCGTTGCAGCCGTGTGTTTTACCGCTCGACCACAACCGCTTCAAGTTGTGTACTTATGCATACCTATAGTAAAATCTACGCCATATTCCACCAGCTCTATTCCTTTCATAGCAAAACTTTTCTGGGCAACTTTGCCACTGAATTGCATAAGTTATTTTTCGTTTCCTTGTGACAAAGCTGCACATTTTGTTAAAATAATAAAACCAGAAACTTGGAATTACATGTGAATTTTTGCTTAAAATATACTTCAAATGTTCGCCCTCTCTGAATAGACAGAAAACGTAAATGGGAGTTGATAGCAAGTCAGTAAAGTTGCAATGTGGTTAAAGGTTACTGTTCAGGGGAGCGTGTGGACTGTGTATTTAGGAACAAGGCCCAGTTTGAGGTCCACTATTTACTCGTATTTAATAGAGAATTAACTAGCACAGTGCACAGCACGTATTCACAGTTTCGAGACCGATATAAGAAGGGAAGAACGAATGAACGAACTTAAACATTAAAATGAGTAAATGAATTATTACATTTTGTTGGAGTTGCCAACAGGTACAACAAATTATGTAAAGGATAAAACGGCAGACAGGATTTTGATCAACCCACATATTGGACGTCACGAATGATTATGATCATTATTATCCTTCTCATAATGAAATAAAATTACTAATATCTTCAAGTGAAACCAAAATAATAAGAGGCGTGACATTTGTATCATCAAGCGAGACTTCCGGAAATATAAAATAACATAACATGTATAATCACAGAGATCCGCTTAATAACATGTTTGAGAAGAACAGTCTTGCATATATGTTAGGATACACGGTTTCATGTAAGCTGCGTCTAGTTATTTCAATGTCCAAGCTTGCTTATTTCCAGACCGTCCTTTGAGCGAATAAAGTTTCAAAAGGCTACTCTTTCATACAATAGTAGTGTTCAAAGGCTTGTTGTGGCATTATTATAGCGTCGAACTCAGATTGAAAATAACATTAGCTGTTGTACGCTGGTCCATTGTCAAAATAATAGCACGTCTATCAAATACAATTTTTGTTTCAGCGATAAATTGTTTATTTCATAACATTTTTATTTAAAATTATAAACAAGGTAGGTATATTATATTAAATAAATTTTGCAGTATTCTCAAACACACATATTGTGTACCAAGATTTGAGGATGGCATTAAAATGGTCGAGAAGAATTTTCTATGTAGTTTTATTTTACAACTGTATATTTAAAGTATTTGTTACCTGCTAGTAGGTACCTATCTCCAATTTAAGTTATTGATATAACTATGATTATAAAACTATCGGCATTAAATATTTAAATATAGATCATACGGCTTCATGCAGTCTTTTGTTTCAGCTAAAATCTTCTTACAAGGCGGACGGAGAGATAGTACGGTCAAATCGTACATAATTTTACCCTAAACTCGCAAATCAAGTAGTATCGCTGCATTTTTGGTATGTTGTTTAGACACCATAGGACAGTATAAAATCATATTTTGCAAGCAAAAAAAAGTTGTGCTAGCTGGGGAGTACGTGAAAAACTGCGAAATTTACGGCCATTTTTTAGTTTCTGATTTTTATTTAAAAAAACCATACGTTTTTTGATATCATATGTAAATAAACGTTTAAAGACTAATAAATTTCCAACAAGTTGAGCTAACATGCATTACCGTAGGTCTTATAGTTTCAGAGATTCGAGACTTTAAAAAGTACCCCTTTTTGTAAGCTAGATAAAATTTTGTGTTTTGCTAACGTTTTCGACTTAATATCGCCTCACCTAATTATGCTACGAAAAACATGCAATAATGACCTTATAGCGCACTTAATATTCTTTAATTTAAGGGTAAAATTAGGTCAGTGAACTTTGTAGTTGAACGTATAAACCCGAAATTCCAAAGGCAGGAGGCCCGCTATCTAAGTTTTTATACAAATCGCAAGTCGAGTTGCAAAGCTGCAATTTTGGTATATTATAAAGGCCTTATAGATATATACGAAAATGCATATTAAAAGAAAAACAAAAAAATAATTTGGGCATAGGACGTAAAAAACGGAAAAAAATTCGCACTTTTTTTAGTTTTTGACGTTTAACTAAAAATCTATTATCTTTTTGATACTAATTGCTATAAAACTAAGAAAGAACATTAAATTTGAAAGGATTTGAGCTACGTTGCATCACCGTAAGTTATATATATTTTGAGATACGACATTTCATAAAGTGCCCTTTTATCAAAACATAAACAAATTTTAGGTTACGTTAAAGCTATTCACTAAATATTGGCAAAACGTTCGCGCTAAGAAAAAAAAAGTAATTGTAGATAATAACTACAATAAATTTGGAACAAATTGAGCCGATAACAATTACTGTAAGTCTTATAGTTGGGGGTATACGAGGCTTCAAAACATACATTTATTTTCTTAACTTAATGAAGGGCACATTTTGAAACGTCGTTTCTCTAAATCTATATAATTTAGGGTAATGCAAGGTAGCTCAAATCCTTTCAAATTTCATATTCTTTCTAAGTTTTGTAGCAATTAGTATCAAAAAGATAATAGTTTTTTAATTAAACATCAAAAAGTAAAAGAAGTCCAATATTTTTTCAGTTTTTTTCGTCCTATGCAGAAATTCCTTTTTTGTTTTTCTTGTAATATGCATTTTTGTACGTCCTTATAGGGCCTATATAATATACTAAAATTGCAGCTTTGCAACACGACTTGCGATTTGTATGAAAAACTTAGATAACGGACCTCCTGCTTTTTGAATTTCGCGTTTTTAGTTCAATCACAAAGTTTACCGACCTGATTTTACCCTTAAATGAAAGAATATTAATTGCGCTATAAGATAATTTTTTCATGTTTTTCGTAGCATAATTAGGTAAGGCGATATTAAACCAAAAACGTTAGCAAAACTCAACATTTTATCTAGTTTACAAAACAGGGTACTATTTGAAGTCTCGAATCTCTGAAACTATAAGACCTACGGCAATGCATGTTATCTCATCTTGTTACAAATTCATTCATCGTTAAACGTTACCTGATACATATTGTCAAAAAACGTAAGGCTTTTTTTATAAAAATCAGAAATTAAAAATAGACAGTAAATTTCACAGTTTTTCACGTATAACGCAGCTAGCACAACTTTTTTTTGCTTGCACAATGTGGTTTTATAACGACGAGTCTTTTTAGATCTGTGGTTGCCATTTGAGTTCCGAGTTGGTTGGCGTAGAGAAGTAAGTCAACGCAATGAGTTCAGTAAAAATAGAACCACTCACGCAGGAAAATTACGAAACTTGGAGGATTCAGGCTGAAGCGGTTCTGGTAAAGAACGACGCTTGGAGCTACGTCGATGGGAGTAGCGAAAAGCCTGCCGAGCCGGAAGAGGCTCGTAAGTGGACTATTGGAGATGCGAAGGCTAAGTCAGATCTCATACTTGCTATTAGTCCGAGTGAATTGCGACATCTGCGTGATTGCAAAACATCCCGAGAGGTCTGGTTAAAATTGAACGAAGTGCATGCATCTAAGGGGCCTGCCAAGAAGGCAACTTTGCTGAAGCAGTTGTTACTTCACAAAATGTCGGAAGATGGTGACGTACGCGAACATGTTATGCGTTTCTTTGATGTCAAAAGCAAGCTGGCAGACATGGAAATAGAAATGAACAGAGATTTAGTCTCCATAATGCTTCTTTACAGCTTACCACCCAGTTTCGAAAATTTCAGGTGTGCGATCGAATCTAGAGATGTATTACCAGACCCCGAGGCACTAAAGGTAAAAATAATTGAAGAGTTTTGTTCAAGGCAACAGAAAGAAAGCGCCGATGGAGCTTTTCTTGCAAGAATGAATCCAATCGACCGTTTTGGAAGAACAAATTTTAGAGGCAGATGTTGGAAATGTCAAGAATATGGCCACAAGGCTTTTGAGTGTAAGGCGTTGATTAATAAGGATCGATATAAAAACAGTGCTGATAAGTATGTATCGGAACACGTAGATGATGTACAAAATCTTAATTTCGGACTTGTAACATTTAATTGTATTCCAGATAGTGAAGTTGCTGCTGCAGGCGTCGGGAGTGAGGGCTGGATCCTGGATAGTGGGTGCACTTCGCATCTATGCAATGACGCTTCTAAATTTGATAAATCTTTGATACCTGTTTCCGGTAAGCTAAGCTTGGCAACTAAGTCATGTGCAGATGTAAAAGGTAAGGGTGTTGTAAGGTTACTTTCGGGTAAAAATGATTCAACAGCATGTGTAGAGCTGAATGACACATTATTTGTTCCGGATGTAACATATAATTTAATGTCGGTGGCTAAATTTGTAGATAGAGGTTATAAAATCGAATTTGACAGAAAGGCAGCTCATGTTAGAGATAGCCACGGCAAAACTGTTTTGATTGCAAATCGTTCCGGTAATCTCTACTACGTTGAAGACAGAATCGGAACTGTCTCAGTAGTTTCTAGAATGTCAGATGACATAAAATTGTGGCATGAACGTTTGGGTCATCTTAATGGAAGAGATTTAATGAAGCTCTTAAACAAGACTGGTATGAATGTCACAATGAAAGATTTAGACCAATTGTATGATTGTAGTATTTGTGCGAGTGGGAAAATGGCTGCGTCTCCTTTCTTAAGGGGTAGTGGACCATGTGATGAAAAATTAAGAATTGTATATTCAGATATTGTTGGCCCAATGCGCCATGAAGCTCTAGGTGGAGGGAAATACTTTATCACGTTTATTGATGATTCATCCAGATGGTGTGAGGTGTATTTATTAAATAGAAAGAGCGAAGCATTGAAATTCTTTAAGATATATAAAAACCATGTTGAAAACCTGATCGGCAAGAAGATTAAATATTTTCACACTGACAATGGCGGTGAATATTGCAGTAAAGACTTTGAAGAATATTTACATAATGAAGGTATAAGAAGAAGGTTGACCATTCCTGGAACGCCCCAGCAAAACCCTGTAGCCGAGAGAATGAACAGGACTTTAGTACAAATGGCGAGGTGTATGTTACTGTCATCAGGTCTTTCGCCAGGATTTTGGGGTGATGCTGTGTTAACTGCATGTCATCTTCGAAATCGTTGTCCTACAAGTAGTTTAGGAGGTGAGACTCCGTATGAGAAATGGCGTGGTCAGTCTGCGAAGATTGGATACTTGCAACCCTTTGGAGCAAAAGTTCACGTTCTGGATAAAGATGAAAATAAAGATAAATTCGCGCCACGCAGCGTAGATGGCATCTTTGTAGGATACCCCGATGACAGAAGAGGTTATAAAATCTGGCTACCACAAGAGCGCAAATTTGTTGTTTCACGAGATGTCAAATTTCACAAATTCATTGATCGACAGAATGAGGTCTGGGACTTCTAACTTTGATCCATTGGAAGTCAGAATTGATGAGATGCAAAACGAGAGGAACGAACCTAATTTAGTTAAAATAGACTTTTCATCCCAAAATACTGTCAAAGACACAGATATGCATGCTCCTCAGAGTGAACAAGCAGTGATGCAAACAGTAGGCATTCAGGAAGTTAGAATTAAACGTGCTCCAACAGTTCAACATATGGAGAAAATACAGGAAGATACATTCAGCATAGAGCCTAGCGTAGGGCCATATCATATTCCGATAGAACAAATCGTTGATCGTCATATCGAAACTGAGCCAACCACAGGCTCAACAGGGCAAATTGTTGACTCTCGTACTTGTGAAAATAAAATTTTGAAGCAAGGACCCGGTAGACCAAGGTTAGAGAGAGGGAAGGTAGGAAAACCAAAGAAAATCTATAACATGATTGAAGTGGAGCCAGAAATTGACGTAGAGCCAGCGACTGTATTGGAATCAGAAAGTACTGTAGAACAAGGTAATGTTGTAGAAGAAGAAGATATAGAAGCATTTTCTGATTGCCAAATCTTTGCTGCAGCTGCGGAGACAACCTTGAAAAATGCATTATCTAGTGAAGAGTGCCAGCAATGGAATGAGGCCATCCTGTCAGAAGTTACGAGCCTAATAAAAAACGACACCTGGGATATAGCTAGAAGACCAGTCGGCCGAGCAATTGTGGGCTGCCGCTACGTGTTGTCAACTAAATTGAACGTTGATAAGACTGAAAAGAAAAAGGCACGACTTGTAGCGAAAGGATATAGTCAAAAACATGGTATCGATTATCATGACACGTTTGCTCCTGTTGTTCGATTAGATACTATACGTTTGTTGACAGCACTTGCTGTTGAACTAGATATGGAGATCCATCAAGTGGATATCAATACAGCTTACCTACATGGTACGTTGGACGAAGAAATATATATGGAAATACCAGAATTGTTTCAGGAAAGTTTGCAAAAAATATTGGAGTCTGAAAAAATTGGGTCCGTCGTGCATGGGCGAGCAAAGAAAATGTTAGCTGATATAAAATCGGGAGGAAATGCCTGCAGACTTAAAAGGTCACTGTATGGGTTGAAACAGGCCGGACGTCAGTGGAATGCAAGACTGGACCAGCAACTACGAAGTATGGGTTTAAAGCCATCTTTAAATGAGCCGTGTTTATACGTTCAAGGTATAAATGAGAAGTCAACACTTTTTGTTGCAGTTTACGTCGATGATATTTTGATAGCCTCGCAAGAAAAAGTTTATATCGAAAATTTTAAGAAGGAACTGGCCAGCGAGTTCGAATTAAAAGATTTTGGCATAGCGAAATTCATTTTGGGCATTGACATTGAAAGGTCTGTCAACAACAAAATTAAACTGTCACAGCAAAAATATGTTGAAAATTTACTAAACAAATTTGGTTTCGATAATTGTAAAGGTTCTGTGTCGACTCCAATGGAAGTGAACTTGAAATTTGAACCGTTACAACAAAACGTTAAGTCAGAAGAGCGCTATTCTTATCGGGAGCTAGTTGGAAGTTTGATGTATCTATCCGTCGGTACCCGACCAGATATTTCGAACACTGTGTCGAAGTTGGCGCAGTTTGTAGAGTCTCCAAGTAAAGAAGCATGGGTTGCTGCAAAACGCGTGTTGCGTTACCTAAAGGGGACGAAGGAATATGGCCTTGTGTACACAAAAACTGGTAAGTCTTTGAATGGATTCTCAGATTCAGATTGGGGAGGTTGTGTATTGGATAGACGTTCATACTCTGGTTATGCTTTTGTGTTAGGTGGTGCGTGTGTCTCGTGGAAGTCTCAGAAACAGAAGTGCATCGCGACCAGCACATGTGAATCGGAGTATGTCAGTTTAGCGTCAGCTATGAAGGAAGCTATGTATCTCAACAGTTTGCTGTGTGAGATTGGATTGGGTGAGTTTGCACAAGTAACCTTACACGCGGATAACCAAGGGGCAATCTGTCTAGCAAATGATCCAGTGTTTCACTCCCGAAGCAAGCATATTGATATTAGATACCATTTTGTCAGAAATGTCCTTAAGGAAAATACAAACTTTAAGTTGGTGTATTTACCAACCGATTTTATGTTGGCAGACATACTGACAAAAGCTTTACCAAAGGTAAAGCATCATTTGTGTATGTCTGGTTTAGGGATTAGTTCTTAATAATGTTATTTTATTTGATTAGTTCTTAATTATGTTGTTTATTGGGATTTCTTTTTATGTCGTAAACTTCCTTAATATACACATTAAGGGGGCGTGTTGGATATTAATGTGCATATATGGACTTGTTTCATACTGGCTACGATTAATGTCTAATGTGTTTCTCAGATTTGAATTGAAATTATGCCTATGTTCTTTTAGTTTGTCTATTTGACACTCGTTATATTTGTTTACATGGTGACACACGTTTTTCTAAATATATTTTGATACGCTTAAATAAACTAGTGTTATTTAACCACTGTGTGCTTGTCGGAGAACCCTGCCACACTATGGTGTCTAAATAATGTACCAAAAATGCAGCTTTACTACATGTTTTGCGAGTTTAATATACGATTTGACCGTACTAAGAGTTCACAGCAAACGAAAATATTATTGAAGTGGTTTTACGGAAATTGCTTTTAAAGATAGGTTCCGCATTGGATATCTGATAAAAAAATTAAATGGTATGAAGTATAT
>JALPQI010008519.1:0-45009 GCA_025490895.1 Thaumatotibia leucotreta
AATGTTCTTAGGAATTGTCCTTTAATGCGTGTTTTATGTATGAGAAATACAATTAAGCAATCCATTATGCAAATGGCACTTCAGATTAATTTAAACAGTCAAAGTTTAAGCTAGATTACTTAGACTATTAAAATGAGTTTGTAAATGAAGATAATTTATTCAGTTTTTTTGTGTGGCCCAAGTTTAATTATGCTCATTGACTTAGAGTAATTATGCTTCATTAATTTTTAATTTTGCTTCGTCAATTAACGATTTTGACTAAAATTCCTCACCGTCTTAATAAATCTAGACTAAAATCTTACATCATTAGTAACCTTTGTGATAAAGAAGAATTTTTAATCACAAATTACTTGAAGCTTCTATACCATGATATTTTGTATAATATTTAATAAAAACAGAATACATAGTTTAGCGGAGCCAAGATGTTTAAATTAGATTATACATGAATATCCCTAAAGAACGGCGGTGGAAGAAGCAGGTTACTGAATGGTGGCCAGGGTGGTCAAGAAGATCTGCTGGGAGACCATCGACAAGATGGTCCGACATCTGCCGAACGGTAACAAAGCAGTGAATGCGGCTAGCACAGGACCGAAGAAAGTAGCGTAATAAAGAAGAGACCTATGCCCAGCAGTGGGTGGACACGGGCTGAATAGATAGATAGGATCCCTAAATAGAGCATCACATTTACGTACTAAAAATATTAAATAGTTCTCCAGACTTACTTCAATGATAATCACCAATTATGAATAAAAGAGCTAATAATACTTACCTATAAATTTTGATTCTCTTGTACAGGTCACTGTGTAATATCAATGTAATTTTCATCTAAAATAGATATGTATACAACATAGGTTATGCAATAATAACTTTTTCTATAATATTTTTTCTTATGTGCCTTTCGGATTAGGGTGGGTTTCTTGGCAGGTTGTTTGGAGGACTCCTATTTGTGTCTCCCAAACGCCGGATAATTTTTATATATCCCAAATATGTTTCGCTACATAATCTTCTTTCGATTCGATAGGCTTGCTTCATTGAATGGTACAGATCAAACTAGACGGACAGTCAACCTTCAGAATCTCCCAAACTGTCGATCATAAGTCCTTTGATATGTCAGAAAAGGGGGGTTACCATGACGTACTAATGCGGTTCTGATTAGATTCAAGGAAAGGGACAGTGATATACGACTCGTATAGCCTTGTCCCTTTCTCTCGACCTAAATACGTCATCAGTAAGTCATGGTAACCCCCAAGGCCACCACACATCCGACATAAATCCTTAGTTTCCGACGACTCCTATATAAATCCATGAGCATCCATCTAGAGGACAGTCAATAAGTTACAGATAGCGAGGTATTTGTTACACCGTAAATATTGAGGATTGTGTTGTGGATAGGGTAGTTTGGTATAAAGAAGAGGAAGATAGCGTTTCTGCAGGCCTCTCATACCTATCACTCTAATTATGCCTTCGTTGCAGTGACAGAGACAAATCCCCGAAATTTACGACTTCAATCGATTTCTCCAAGATACCATCATCATACCCCAACTTAGTGGCAACGGGACCATCTCTGTTTGCCGCAAACCTAGTTTATAGTCTGTGATATCTATGAATGAATATTTTTATAGTTATATATTAATCCTTATTAATATGAGGGTAAGACTCACCATTTTTTCGATAGCCTTAACGTCATAGATATAAGGGTAATTTGTAACCAGTCAAAAGTTCATTCTTAGAAATCTCAGACTACAGATGCCATTTTGCAATCGTATACAATAAGCAAAAAGTGATAAATGTATGAGAATGACAGATTCAAACGAAAAGTCACGTGAGCATCCGTACATATTAGGTACTTATCGTATACGATTGTAGAATGGCATGCTGAAGCTTTTTGATAGCGGAAATGATATGATTTGCAACGAACACACTCTGTAGCTCTATTTTATTCCATGGCTAAATCATTACAAGTAATGTTGCTAGCTGACAATGTGTAATAACGTTTTAGTGCTTCATTATTTTTTTTTTGCTGTTGGCGTCAATTTCAAGACTTAATTTGTCGTAATCGTAGCGTTCTTAAAATCGGTGCTTCTCTGCTAAATAGAGCTTGCTTTTTCTTTTGTGGTGCCAAAAGTGAGTATTTAAAGCAAATGTGTAGGTGACAAAAAAAAATACGTTTATAGACATTTTGCGGCCTACTCAGTTGTAAATTACTTACTATTTTGTTTTTCTTTCCGACTACCACAAATGACTGTCTACAAAGATTAATTTATTACCATCCTTCAAATTTCCGAATGTTCCAGAAAATTCGTTTCTCACTTGGACCACCAATATCTCGTCATGGCACTTGAAAACATATCGAGTAACACGCGAGGAAACACCATTACTCACGCCCAGGCATTTCCAACATTTGATCTAGGTTAATAGTTTATTGGACGGCGTTTTGTCAACACATAATATGGCTTTGAAATGTCATTACTGTGTTGTCATTTGACAATCCTTACTATGGAATTGACATCCGTATTATTTAACAGCTAGTGTATAAATCTGACACTGATGTATTTTTTTTTGTAATAGGGCGTTTTCACAAACCGTTGTTGAAATCACTTTGTTATTTATTTTAGACTAGTTTGGACTTGTTCTACTCAGGATCACGAGCTCTTTTGAATCTAATAGGAGAAAAAAAATATCCCAAAATGTTTTTCCATTACGATACCGTTTCATCTCATCATAGATTTTCAGAGGCGGTAGCGTAATGGAAGGAATGAAAACTGTTTGAAAATTATGGGACATATTTTTTTTTCCTAACAAAATCAAAAGAGCTCGTGATTGTGACTCGAATATGCCGAAACTTGTCCTAATTAAAGAACAAAACGTGTTTTACAAACGATTTGTGAAAACGCCCAATTTCCTTTCATGTAATAAAATAATCTCATCTAATTTAGTCTGTATGAGATATTATTATTATTGATTGACCTATAGCGTTTAACTGTAACTAGAAGTACCTACTTACAAATATCCAACTGAGAATATGTTGCTACAGAGCAAAAAATCAGTGATGAAAAGGGAGTGATTTCTGTGAGTTGGCGGGTAAATAGGTACTACTTATCTACGCCTGTATATTTTTTTCTGCGCAGTATTACAAGTTTGCAGCGCTATTCGAAAAAAGTATCAAACGGGTTAAATAAATGGCTTAAACATAAACATTTCATATGTTTACTTGAATGAAACATAATATTGTAAGTTAATTTCTGAGATAAAACTTGTAAGGGATATTTTTAAACCTGAATGGGAAATTCTTATATATTTTAGGTCGCTGAAAAAATCATTTTTACGGCTGGATGTTAATTCCGTCACTAATGCAGCAAACGATAAAATTTTGATTATCCTCCAAAATCCAATTGGACGAATTGCCCATCAATGATATTCGCAAAAGAATTTCACTTTTCACTTTTATCTCGTCTAATAAAAACGACGTAAGTGATACTTTTGGTTTACGATTACGTTTCTTTTTAAACAGGTCAGGTCTTGGTCGTAAATGGACGAACAATAAATTCGGAAGGCACCTTAACAATGTTAGACACTATAAAGTTTTATGGCACACTTAAGTATCACTTTACGGTTTAACTACCCTTCTATGCTGTCTTGTGTCCTGGAACAATTTGTGAGACTAATCCAAGTCGGGGAAGTTCTTGGTTTACCACTTTACTTCAGGGACTACAGTGAGCGTCTAGGATCTACATTAATTTAGTAGTCGGGCCATCATTGCGCTTCTATCGTATAGTATAGTGTGACGTCCTGTCTCTTGTGTAGGGATTGGGGAGTATAAATAATATTTACGATCATTACGGATTCCGAATGTCTAGTTTGCGCTCATCCGCTCGACATCGACACCAGGGTCGCAGGTTGAACGCCTACCCTCCACTCCGCTCCCGGCAAGTGTCAACTGACATTCTCTTTATTATTAAATAATCACATGCCGTCACATATAGTATTAAACTACCCGGAAAATACTTAAGAAGCAAATCGTCATCATATCAGTCGAAATGCGACATACCCCTTTATGATAATAATGTGCATGTAAACTTGGACGGCCGAGAGCAGAGAATTGTACAAGTCGATTTTGAGAGTGTAATAGCAGATGAGCTACCCAGGTTAGATCAGCAAAATAATACATGTAAGAACACATTTTTTGATTCATAACTGCTGAACATAGGCCTCCCCCAAATATTGCACCGGTTCTGCGCCCGGATATTTCATACGTATATTTATGTTTTGAAATAATATTTTCAAGAGTGACGTAGGTACGTGCATTTATTTTGCCATGGAAATAAAACCATGAAATTTATATTACGACTGTCTTCTATCCAACAACCCTATGTTACCTCCATTTGAAGTAACCCTTTTTATTTCTTTGTCTCATTCTTATCTCATTTTCTCGTATTTGAATCATGATGCTATTCCCTAAAGGTACGGTCGCTACCTTTTTTTATAGATAACAAAATATTCGGGACAAAGGTCTTCTCGTCAATCGTCCAATAAAAGTTTTAATTATCTACGGAATGTCTTTGGAAATAAAATACGGAGAAAGAACAAACGACACAACAAGGATAAGTTTTCTACAAATGTTTTCGATAATTGGAACTCTAAACGCTTTTGTAAGGCGGACACAAAATATTTATCTTGTAACAGGAAAATATATTTTTTTCAGAGCAGTTATTGTTTCGTTAATTACGAGTATGTTATTTTCAACCTACTTTTCAGTTTAATGAGCGCATAATATTTCTGGATAAATATTCTTTTACTGCTTCTAATGCTTGCCAAATATGTTATAAGATTATTTTAGGAAAAAAATACCAGTTTTAGAGGTACTTATCTACTTTTATAAATTATACAATTTATACTTATAAATTAAATCTAACCAACCTAACCTATATGTAAGATCGGCCCTTGTAGCATTATACCGAAGATACTAGTGGCATTTCCTCTTATCTACTTACTTTTTATTTTTATGACTATTATATAGTCAAGATACAGTCATATTATTTTTAACTGCTTTTAAATATGTTGTTATTCAAAAATAATGATACCATTATTTGTGTATCATGGCCAACATCATTAACAAAGTGGACACACAAACTGCGATCACTGACTAGGATGACGTCCATACGTCCATAGGTAATGGTAGATGGACGTAGATAGGCTGACGATGATGACGATGATGATGAAATAGTAACATTAATAATATTAAAAAAAAAAATCTTAATTTATTATACATAGAGTCCTTATACATTGGTCCTTCTTTTAAATCCAGTTCGCGGGCTTCGTCAGGTAAGTACGAAAATAGATTCACCACAGGCGTAGTCAATTGATCAATGATAAAATCCGCTACAGGCTTCGTAAATATAATGTTCCACCCCGGGGCGTATCTCAAAGGTCCCCATGACACTAGCACTATAAATAGTATAGTTCAAGTGTAAATGTTAAGAATATATCGCTATAAAAAATGTCGCGTCTGTATTTGCCCCCAGACAATCAATCAGTGTCGAGTTTATGATCAAACGATGGGCAATTAAAACTTTAGAGAGTGGTAATGGAGTCTATAATAGGACTAAGCGATTGATTCCCGCGATGCCATGCTGTTTATCAGTAATTGAAAACAACTCTAAAATCTGTTTCCTATACAGAAAACCAAGTTATCGTTGATGCATGTAATGTGATATTGATAAATGCTGATTTAGCCGATAACATCGCAGAATATAAATACAAATAAATAAATCGCGAGTGTTATGGGTACCTTTGCGCCGGGAGTGACGCGGGGCGGGTTGTTCGATTAGTTTAGTGTTGATTTAGTATTGTACCTTTAATTTTTTTTTTTTATTATAATTATTGTTTCGTTGGTTTCATTTTGATATGTTTAGATGTAGTTAGTTTAATGAAATTGTAATTGACTTATAAATAATGTTATAATAAATAATTAAATATAAAAAAATAAATAAATAAATAAATAAATATCTTTGGACATCTTTCACAAATCGACCTAGTCCCATACATAGTACGCATACATAGTTAATAGGAGAGGCCTACGTCCAGCAGTAGACTATCATAGGCTGATGATGATACTTTGAGTTGGGGCTGTGATAAATGTATTGATATTGCCGTCACCACGCGGTGTGTCCAATGTAAATCAACGTAAAGGTAATTAAAGAACATATTTTATTATAATACAATTCGTTCTTTAATAATAACATACTATGGTGAACTGTTTTGTTACTATTTTGACATGATTTACGAGTACGTCAAATTTGTATGAAATTGGCTCATTATCGCCAAACATAACCTGTTCTTTCACAGATACCTACATAGTTTCGTTTGTCAATTTGTGTGGCGATCGTGTTAAGGTGCATTTAGACCAAACGAGCATTCGCTCATTCTATCCTCCACTCTAGGAAACGAATTTCGACGAATCACTTTTCGTGTAACGAACGGATTTTGTAGAGTGGGGGATAGAATGAACGAATGCTTATTTTGTCTAAATGCGCCTTCACGTTCCTTTCCAAAGAAAATTAAATTGTCAATAAAACAAACGTTATTTCAAAAACTGTATTACAAACGATTTCATTTTGTACAAACTTAGTCTCTAAAATAAATTACTATGCTAAAATAAATAACCTTAAAATACCTCAGTCAATAAATAATGTATTACCCAACACCTAAAACAAATAAATGCAAACGTTGTAATGCCCTATACGTAAAGGGATAAATCTATTATATTTACAGAACAGCAAAATAACAATAACATTGGTGCATTACTGGTAAATGTTTGTGTTTAACGAAGAATTCTTCCCAAAATAACAGTACCTAATTAATTAATTATGTATTTTTTATAGACATACACGATACATTATTGAAATTGATATATTTGACATTATTCCTTAATTATTTGTGTATTTATTTATCCCAAATATATCTTCTATTTAAGTATCTATATATCTTTCTATTCTTTCTATCATATATATCGTCGCCTGGTACCCTAGTACATGACAAGCCTTAATTGAGTTTACCGTGGGACTAGGTCGATTTGTGTAAAATGTCCCAAGATATTTATTTATTTATTTGAATGAACCTGTAGGTTTATCGTTTATCGGCGTTGCCGTCACGTTCTAACTAGTATACGAGAGCGATAATGACGCGTAGCACGATAAATGGACAAAACGGAACCATTATAAGCCACCTGAAATTGTATGATGTAGCAGCTTGTTTGAAATTAGTTGCATGCTTACAATTTCCTTGTTTAGGTACCTATAGAAAAAAAAGTAGCTTTTAGTTTATCCATAAATAATATGGGCACCACAAACTGGCAATTTGTCTATTAACCTGAATCTATCACACAGAAGAAAGTTTTCTTTTTATTTTAATTTAATTTCCTTTCACTCAACGAAATAAAATGTTAAGCAAGCTTTGCTAAAGAATGGGATACAATTTTTATAATTATCTTATAAACATAATTGAACATTATTTCGCCAAATATATTAATTTTTACCACACTAAAGATATGTTGTAAAAAAATGTATACAGAGTTACACAAACTTGAAAAATAAGTTATGCTCTCAGTTCTGAACATTTACATACTTTTGTACGCCTACAACTTTCTAACCGTAAATTTAATTTCACTTTGTTATTGTTATGGTCGATTGGTGTAATTATTTGATTTTGTTATTAAGTATATAAAAATATTTTTACTTTAAATACAATTTCAATAATGAGTTTTTTTTTACTTTAATAATGTAAACATGCATAAAATATAATTTTATCCATCACAGTATTTTGAACTTCGCTTAATTGAATCTAATATCGCCATATTACCTACGTGATTATGATATTATATTATTATGTCAAATTGTACCATCATTCACTTATGACTATTATGACATGTTATACTTTAATTTCATAAATAATTTAAACCCTATCATTAGTCTTCGCGGATTATTGATATTATAATTTTCTAAGCTCATTCCATAAACACTAGTACCAGCCAGCCGTATTATTTCTAATATTGTTACTTAATAATTAATAAATATTCTAAGCGTAAGCAAAATACTGTTATTTTTGCACCTGATACTATACTGATTTGCTAAATTGGAAGAATTTTCATAAGCACAATAAATTATCGTATTGTAGGTACATTACAAACAACAACATTTTACATTATCAATAAATACTTATATTTATTACATTTCTACTTTTTCTTTACAATAGCGTAGCAATTATTGTTTTGTAAGAACTTTCAAATAATAAGGATGATGACTGTAGTCAAAATAAATTACTATTTAATTTTAAGCAGGATACGAAGAAAATGTATAGCTAAAATGTAGTTTGCAGTAATTTTTGTACAGAACTTCTATTCAACAAATTAGAAAAAACGTAAAAGATTAAGTAATTTGGCAGTATACAAACGTGACATTACTTTTGTGTATCACTACATACTATAAAATGAAGTCACTTTTTCTGTCCCTATGTCCCTTTGTACGCTTAAATCTTTAAAACTACGCAACGGATTTTGATGAGATTAGATTTTTTTATAGGTAGAGTAATTCAAGAGGAAAGTTTTTATGTAGGTATAGTACCCGTGCGAAGCTGGGGCGGGTCGCTAGTTTCATATAAAACTTCAGAAATGTTGATTTGACTTGCTTGTCATCATGCTTTTCACATTTCTACGCAACTCCACCAGGAGCAGTAATATACATAGGCGCGGGAGTTGGTCTAGGTTTCTGCATATTATACGCCCTATTGGCAGCCCAGTCTTTGCCGTAGCCACCTCCTGAGGAGTAGGCGTAGCTGCTTCCGTAGTCAGAGTTAAAGTCGGAAGAGTCACTGCTGCCGAAGTAGGAGTAGCTGGGCGAGTGGTGATGGTGCTGGAACAAGGAGAAGAACTATTTAATCGCTGTAAATGTCAAGATATTAGTGGGCTTTTTTTTTCAAGTTGTCCAATACCTTTTAGATTTGGAACTTTTAATATGATCCACTCAGAATCACGAGCTCTTTCAATATTGATAGGAGAATATTTTTGTTGCAAGGTTTTTGATCCATTCCGTTAACATTTTTTCATACATTTTGTATGGCGGTAACGGTAAAGAAAGTTCGAAAAACGTATGTAAATTTTGGGACATTTTTTTATTCCATAAGGCACTGGTCTCACCGCGAGCTACTAAGCTATGAACTATCGGCTATAAACACGAACAAAAGATTCTCACGCCCGTGTAAATAAGTAGCTCGCGGTGAGACCAGTGCCTTAGGATCGAAAGAGCAAAGAACGATTCTGAGCAGAAATAATATAAAAATACCTATGTTACAAAAACGTTTTTTATTGCCTCTTACAAGCGGGACTGGGCTAGTTGAGTTTTGAGAGAATTTAGTTTGAGTTAGCAGACCGTGTCGATGATGGCAAGACGAGCAAACTGGCATGATTGGCGTACCTAAATGGGTTTGCATCAATAGAATAACGTACCAAAAAATAAAACTATGAAAACGGATAAACTCGCGTATATTAACAAATTTTAACTTCATTCCGACGTATCGAATACTTTACAGGGTTCGTGGTCTGCGGATGACCAAAAAAAATGAAAGATTGAACGAGTACAACATAAAACAAGATTCAGAATATAGTTAGCAAAAAAGAAAATATTGATTATAGATTCCGTGTTGTAGTTATTCTGCTTGTTTTCAATTACTTCTTGTGTTATTTAATCAACGATTTCAATGCTTTTCAATTCTTTGTATTTGTAAAGCCATTGTTTTTGTGCAGTGTTTATTGTGTACTGTACTCAATTGTTTAGTATAATTTCACTACGTCTCGAAAGCATTACTTTAAATTCCAATAGAATTAGAAAAATTTGTTTCTGTATTTGAAACATCAAAGATGTTCACACGAAAACTATTTTGTATTTGTTTTGAATGAAGTTTTTGTTGTTGCGGGTGTCCAATGGATGCGGACAGCTCACGACTGATCGTTGTGGAACACTCTGGGGGAGGCCTATGTCCAGCAGTGGACGTCAATTGGCTGATGATGATGATGAAGTTTTTGTGTAAAGTTATATAGTATACTCGTAATAGCCAAAATTCTTTCCATCCAGCATTGTTGTGGTGCGCTTTACTCAATATTTTAATTGCATTTTTACAGTTGTTTCAAGTTTACTCACGTATTATTCACAATAAAAATGCTAATAGAAGATTGTTTTGAATGAGACTGCGGTTTAGATTATGATTAAATTTAAAAAAATGTACAGCTTTTTCATTTAAGAACATGAATAAATTTGCGACGATGCATGATATACAATATACATTCTGTTTTCAATACATTCTGATATGTTGTAACACACTTCAACTTGCTTTGAAGTTACAAGGTTTATGAAACAAATACCTTATTTTATCAAGTCAGGGTTTAGTATTTTATTTCACATCAAAGTGTTTCACCCTCGTCCAAACTTATTTACGACGTGTAAACTAGGTACCAACAAACTGAACCTAAAGTTGTATAAAGGTCCATTCATAATATTTTTTGTTGAAAGTACATGTGTAGCAAACCTTTTTTGTTAAAGCCCTATCTTTATTGTAGGCGTCAGCTTGTTCGAATATTAATTCAGGGGTGGTATTGCGATTGCTCACAAAGCGCAAGCGAGTTAAATGTTTGAACAAAACCATCTACGAATGGTTCTCGACGAATCATGCATGCTTATGATCTGAAGGCTTAAGTATCGCTGGTTAAATTGAGACTTCAAATTGGTTGCGCGAAGTAAGGGATTAACTTTTTACAGTTAAAATGGCTAGGCTTATTGTTTTATCGCTGGTTTATATTTCGAGTGGGCTGATAACGGATATTGACTGAATGTGCAATGAAAAGGTATGTTTTGTTTCACAATCTAACTTATGCAAAAACACCATTTTTTTTAAATAAAAAGGCAGAACAAGATAACGAATGCTTGATAATTTTCATAATCATTATATTATATTTATTGGCACTATCCGTCGTGTTATCTTTTGCCAATTGTAAAATAATGAGCTAATTTGACAATATTCTATAGCTCAGTCGGTATTAGTGGTCCTACCTGCAAAGCCGGAGGTCTCAGGCTCAAATGCCAGTTAGGACATCTTTTCTTGCATTTATCACAAGAGGGTTATTTCATCAGTCATAGAGGTTTTCTAATAATCAATCACATACCTATATACGTATATTGTCAACAATAACTACAACACGAGCCTAAATTTAAGGTGCTTTCTGTGAGACTAGATCGATTGTAGAAATGTTAATTTTTTTAATATTTAGCAATCTATTAAAATATTATCGAACCGGGTTACTCACGTATTTAAGTCGATGATTGCTCGACATGTTTCGTCCAGGCGAGGACCTTCTTAATGGGTCGAACCTGGTTCGATAATATTTTGATATGTTTGAGTCTCACGTTAGTTATAATTCTAAAATTGCAAATCCTTAGCAATCTAATAGTCATAACTATTTAAGCGATTAAATTTACCTACAGTTAAATCTATTTGGTATATTTATAAAATTTGCGTCATGGAAAAAATATATATTACGCATATTATTTATTTCACACGAATCCTTATTAGTATTCTATTCAGCTTTCCTAGTAAATATAGAAGAATACAGGCAAAAACAGTTTTATAGAGCATTAAGCACCATTTTCCAGGTATACCATAATAGTAGGACCTAGCTCAGAATCCTCTTATAAGATTACTGCTTCATACTTTCTGGTCTTCAAATAACTTCTAGGTGAGAAATAAGCCGCTAAAATTACAAAATAACTGCTTTTTTTCCTAAGTGATATTCCAAAATAAGCCTGAAAACAACTCTTGTCATTTGATGTCATTTCATATATTTCGTATACGTATTTTATAATAGTTTAATAAGATAGAGATAAATAAAAAAACACGCTTTAGTTTTAAATGTTATTGACAAAATTAAGTTAACTTGGAATTAATAAATAATACACATACAAAATTCATTGTAATGAAAATCGACTTTCCTCAATATCCTCCAAACAAAATTATCTCTCCGTTTGTTAACAATAAAAATCAGTATTTTATTTCCACTATTTTACTTTACTCACTATTTTAATTAACTAAAAATGACTTAAAACAAAAACTTAATTTAAATGAGGGTTAAGTAAAAGGTACTATTAACATATTTAATATAAAATGTTAAAGAGGCATGTAAAAGGAGAGTTTTTACTTTTTCCTCAAAATTCTAATAAGAAAACGACCGAAATGAAATGTAATTTACACGAAGTTTTAACGTGAATTTGAAATTAAACTAATTAAAAGTACGTTTTTTGACTATAAATTATTTGAATGATTTTTGTGTTTTTTGTTTCTGTTCATTGTTAACAGACTTTTAAAAAGGATGAGTTTCTCAATTTGAATGTTTCTTTGTTTTTATGTATTAACTGGATATCACCGAGAGTTGTGGAACAATTTTTTTTTTTTCATCAAGTTGGATTCTCATGATGCAATCTTGGAGAAATCGTTTTTTTTTTATTTGGTATTTTTTTCATGTGGTCAGAAATTTCGTTTTCAACTTTCGGACTATTCATTATTTTAAATACAATTATCATTCGTAGTAGTAAGGTAAAATTACCAGATCTCGAATCTGCATTTGTAATTAACATGGGCACTGTAATTAACTGTGTACGAATACGGAGTTATAAATGTAAAATTTTAACAAGTAAGATTTTCGGCATTCGAATTAAAAAGTAGCCATGTCGAATACTGGTACTTTTACCCTTATAGAAGTAGTATTTTATTATGATTAATATATCAAATAACGGCCTTTCTCAGAATCCCCTGGTAAATTTGTTCGACAGATAAACCGATTGCTATCCTTCCTCGGGCATATCAAAAAGGTCCACCAAACATTTTATCTGGTAGACATATTTTCGTAGATAGTGAAATAGGACCATGTAGAACGTTTAAAAAAATACCTATATTGTATGGTAATATTGTACATTACGATACGAGTGCGAAAAAATGAAGAAAATGATGAGGAAATGATGGAAATGATTTAATTACTTTGGCGTGACTGAAGGGGGTTTAAATATATTAAATATACTTTAAATAGTTTCAGGCATTTATTAACCAACAAGAATACAAAAATAATCAACATTTCGTATTTCAAACTTAACATATTTATTAACTTGTTGTATTTTCGTTTACAAAACTTAGTATCCTTCAGGATATGAGATTACAAAATTAAAAAACATAATATAAAGCTTTTCATTATAAAAAAATAAAATTAAGCAATAAAAAATGCTATTAAACTATCTAATTTGGTTACAAATAAGATATTTTTGTAAAATTACAGGCTTTTAAAATAACCATTCTTGTCTGCCGTCGACACACAATTTGTTCGAACATTCACATTCAAAACAAGTTTCTAGTCCCGTGGAAGACGCTGATTATTTGCACGACGCTCTAAATAGGGTTTCACTAATTTTTTGGCCAGTTTCTTCATACATTTGAACCTTTTTTCAAAACTGTGTTCAAAATTTAAACAACACAACCACCTACGTGCGGTCATTGAGACACTTACAAAATGTATCGTAACCACCTACATGCGGTCTCACGGATCGCCGATGCTACTTTATTACTCACAAAATCCAAATGAGTGCACGTCTGAACGAGTCGACAGCATGACCAGCACTGCGGAGGGGCTGGGCAAAGGTACAAGGTCACAGAGGCATGAGCGATGTACTGGCGTTCAGTTATTGTCAATTTTGAATAATCCAGTGTCTGTGAGACCGCACGTAGGTGGTTAAGGGTTAAATCGACACGAATTACGAATTTCGCACGTGTATCGTACGACGTTTTTAGTACATAATGTACATATGGCCCTCCGAAGAATTTCGACCTGACGTAAAATGAGCCACTTCTCGCATTAGCTCGTTAAAAAAGCGCCACCTATACTGAAAATAATTATTTAATCATAACTCGTCATTTGTTCATAAAGTTACGTATTTCTTAGATTGGTTGAAAATTTCATGGATATTTCAATACAATCTGATTTTACAAACAATTCTACTAGTACTGTAAATATTTTAAAAAAATATTTAAAATCTGCATGTTTCTAATATTTTCTATGAAAAAATTCAACAAACACGTTTTCATTGACCGCGAGCGTATTAATTATCCTAACATTTGTCCCGAAATATAATTTGAACTTCTCATGCGAAAATGTTATAATCTATTGACATTAGTTTTTTGCTACTTGCTCAAAGTTATTCGAATTCTCACTACATGCAGAGGTATTAAGTAGTAGGAAACTTCGAAACTTCTCCGAGTTTACTCCGCTACTTTCCCATTACGTTCCGAATTTCTGTTTGGTTGTTGTTTTAGGATCTTCTACTCACATTGCGAATTCACTTCCAAACGCATATTGAGTATTTCCGTGGTAAACTTTGACGGCTCCAATGTTTATTTGGACAAAGTATTTCCTGTTAATTTGTTACAGTTATTTTGTTTACTTTTAATGACCCCACATCTTTCTGTCAAAAGAGGTTTCTGTTTACCTTGCAGATTTTTTTTAATGCTATACCTAGGTGGCAAATGAACAGACGAATGGCCTGATGGACAGCAATTAACGTCGTCCATGGACACCCGCTTGTGAGACGTGGACGCTAACCATCGATAGAGCGTAACGGCTAAAAGTCGCACAAAGGGCGATGGAACGCTCAATGCTCGGGATCTCTCTAAGAGATAGAATGCGGAACGCGGAGACCAGGCAACGCACGAGAGTTACAGACATCATTGGATGAGTAGCCAGAAATGGAGATGGGCGGGACATGTGTGTCGAAAGGATGAGGGGCGGTGGGCGACTGGAGCCCTCTTGTGGAGGCCAAGAATAGGAAGCCGAAGCGTAGGCAGGCCAGGCTGCCAGACGGTCGGACGATATAAAAAAGACGGCAGGGCCAACCTGAAACAGAGACGCTGCAAACCGTAAGAGGTGGAAAAAATTGCATACATCCTGCAGTGGAGTAAAATATGCTGAGAAGAAGAAGAAGATGGACACCCGCTACACCAGAGGCGTCACAAATTGAATGTGTTGCCGGCGTTTAAGGTGGGAGTATACTCCTTTCTTGAAGGTTTGAAGGTCGTATCTGTCCAGAAACACCGCTTGCGACAGTTCGTTCCAAAGTTTAGCTGTGCGAGGCAGGAAGTTACGGGAGAAGCGCACAGTTGAGGACTGCCAACCATCTAAATGGTGAGAATGGAAATATTCTCGCGTAGGGCGGTGGCGGAAAGAAGGGGCGGGTATTAAACCCAACAATTTCTCGGAACACTCCCCGTAGTACATGCGATAGAAAATGCAGAGTGAGGCAAGTTTCTCTACGCAGCACCAAGGGATCAAGCCGATCAGACTATTTGAAAGAGGCTGTAATTAAATAATTATGATATTATGTGGCTATTTTTTTCGATATCAAACGTGTCTATTTTGCGTTGTCCCAACACTGGCCCAATACTCGTGGAGAATTTCTCATACACCCTTGAATTTCTTCGCAGATGTATACCTCACGATGTTTTCTTTCACCGTGATGCAGCTGTACAAAAGTTTTTGAAGAACTCACTGGTACGAGTCGGGGATTGAACCCACGACCGCTGCGTAGGACCCATGCGTTTTATCGCTCGATCACAAGCACTTTTCTACGATTACCTTTTTTTAGGTCGTACGGTCGAGGAATTTAATTTCCTACCCATTTCGTACCTTGTCATAGTAGCTATAATATGACAGTCCTAGCAGCTTTCATATGACAGTCCTAGCAGCTTTCATATTGATTGTCACTGTGACAAGGTACGAAATGGGTAGGAAATTAAATTCCTCGACTGTACTACTAAACTAGTGGGTAGTTTTGTTTATAAATACATATGTATTATACGGTTTTACACTTTAATTTAATGGATTAAAGTAAAGAAATGTGTAAATGCTTGTGATCTCTGACTTTTTATGAATTATTCTAAGCCTTATTTATTGTCTCATTAAAAATATGATATTCCTCGTTACATAAAGAATCTACAAGAGTATTTATGTACAACAAATGTAAACGACTTTGTAGTATCTTTTTATTGGAAAACACGAGTTGATAATACGTTCTAGTAAAAACATAATGATAAATATGAGTATAACAAGGAAATGTAGTGCTTTCATTGTTTTGGTTCATTAAGTACGTAGTTTGGATTTTAAATGCATTTTCAATAAAAATATACTGCAAGATTGTTGACATTTACTTTAATACCTAACCAAACAGAGTTATAGACAGATACCCAGTTATTTTTATTTCATAAAATGTAATCATGATTTAGTTTAACAATATTTGTCATTTTTAGCATTTGCACTTGTTATTAAAGGCTTGGCTAGTAATTTATCATAATATATCAGCCCGCGAGGTAATGTTTTTTTAACCGATTTCCAACTTTCGAAATAATATTTAAATTTGGATGGCGCGGAAGTTTAAAAGGTCACAAACGACCACAAAGTAGAAATAAATACATATAACATGTAAGAGATTCTGAGAAATAAATCCCTAAATTGAATAAATAAGCATCCGTAATACCTATAAACCTTACCTAAAACCACCTAATCGGATCTTAAGAGTATTGTTTTAATCCCATTGTACGCGCAAGCGCCTTCTTTAAGCAAATGCTTTCAGAATTAAGTACAGGTATACAGGTTGATACAAGAAAACCGGCCAAGTGCGAGTCGGACTCGCACGCGAAGGGTTCCGTACCATTATCAATTTATTATTAAACAAATACAGTTAAATCAACCTACCTCAAAAACTATAGGAGATAATTTAATCAAACCAAAAATCGTTGATAGAGTTTATTAATGTGCATGACATATGTTTTTTTCAGAATTTTTTAACGCGCGGTTTAAAAAATAAAGGGGGGGGGGGGACACATTTTTCAGACTTTGAGAGTTGATATCTCGAAAACGATTTGCTTAAATAAAAATAAGATTTATAAACCTTCATGTCATTTTTAAAGACCTTTCTATTAATACCCCACACGCTTATATACAACTAAAAAATTTTTTCTATCCCTCAGTTACATGTATGGAGGGCCCCCACCCCAATGGTTTTTTTTTACAATTTAGTATCATAATCCTGTAGCGGTTCATACAACACATATCCTTACCAAATTTCGTTACTGTAACATTTATAGTTTCCGAGTAAATCGGCTGTGACAGACGGACAGACGGACAGACGGACAGACGGACATGACGAATCTATAAGGGTTCCGTTTTTGCTATTTTGGCTACGGAACCCTAATAATAAAACGTGAATTTATTAATGATATAGAACAATTTTTACTACAGGTCTAAATATGAAAAATCAAGCTTCCATTGATGTTCCAAAGAAATGGGCTAAGATACGTTGTCACCACATGGAACCTATATTTATACACTAATATAAATACTTAGATTAAAGGTTGAAATAACTTGAACAAAATCCCTGCTGCAATACCTAAAATCTGACAAACGCCCGTCACTTTGAAAACATAATCCTGTTGCGTACAGTAGAGACTTCCTTATCTTATGATATCAACATATTTTATTTTATAAGATATTTTTATTTGTTACGTGATATAATCTATTTGAATGGTTTTATTTCATGAATAAATGTTATACTTATATTCATAATATGTAGAATGTAAATGATACAATAACTGCCCTAGTTTTGCGTTTCATTTAAAGTAGGTGCCCGAAAAAAACAATACTGTAAAATTAAATAAATAAATAAATAGTTATCACGCAGGTACTCTAATCAAGTAGAGGAAAGACTGCGCCATCGTTTAGGCCAAAGAAGTTTTTGAACGAGTTAAATTTGTGGCGCGTACCCCGAACACACATGCTTGTAGCACGGAGTATGGAAATTATAATTTTCGATCTAAGCCAGCCCATTACTACGCTGAGGGATCTGTCCCAACGATCAGCGATTGCTTCGCCGAGATGTTTCACGAAAGCGGACAATTCTGAGGTGCGAATATCACATCCACGGATGTTACAAGAGGATTTCATGAATAAATATCGCGGTAACAGAAAAATAAAGGTATTATACACTCAATAGATCTAAATACAATATCAAAAATTCTAAATCGTTTATTGGTCACAACCACGGTGTGTACAAGTAAGAAGTAAGTATGGTTCTCCTAAATAGATACTTTGTGTCAGAGTTATTAAAAAATATCTTATTAAATAAAATATATTATCATCATAATATAATGTTGTCTCTACTGCACAGAACAGGGTTATATTTTCAAAATGACGGGCGTTTGTCCGATCCCTGTTATACTGGGTGAAATCTTTTACATGATACAAAATCATATTTTCTGGATCTACTCATGATTACTGCAAACTTTTACTATTAGGACCATCTTTGAAAAAGTTACCATAAAATCTACATCTCCATACAAATTGTAAAACCAGCAGTCGCTAGTTACAATCGCGTTGTCATTAATATGTATGCAATTACAAATTAATATATATGCAATTATACTGATCTCTTTCAAATGTGTAAGTATACTTATGCACTCGACTGTTATGTAGTAGTTACATTTTTTCTGCCGAATTCGATATTAGTCCCATAAGTAGTAAAAGTTGATCGCAATCATGAGTAGACACAGAAAATATAATTTTGTATCATGTAAAAGATTTCACTGTATAGCACCGAGCATGTCAAAAGATAAAATAGATCGAGTTGTACTTATTCCAAACTTTATCTATTTATTATTGAAAATATCAATTTTAATCTGCTTTCCGAAGTGTATACAATTACATTTCATATCAAAATGAGACTTCAAAGGCAAAACAAAATCAAGTTCGCATAAATAGAATGTCAAATTCAGAGACGCTTTCAACTGCATTCATGTTTGTGGTTTCATTGTGTAAATGCTGTTTTCAATTAAACTGTCAACAGATGAAACGACTGTTCCGTAGCCAAAATGGCAAAAACGGAACCCTTATAGATTCGTCATGTCCGTCTGTCCGTCTGTCGGTCAGTTCATCTGTCACAGCCGATTTACTCGGAAACTATAAATGCTACAGTAACGAAATTTGGTAAGGATACGTGTTGTATGAACCACTACAGGATTATGATACTAAATTGTAAAAAAATCCATTGGGGAAATCCAAAAATCCATCCCCCATACATGTAACTGAGGGATAGAAACGTTTTTTTAGTTGTATATAAGCGTGTAGGGTATAAATAGAAAGATGTTTGAAAATGATATGAAAGTTTATAAATCTCATTTTTAGGGTTCCGTAGCCAAAATGGCAAAAACGGAACCCTTATAGATTCGTCATGTCTGTCTGTCCGTCTGTCACAGCCGATTTACTCGGAAACTATAAATGCTACAGTAACGAAATTTGGTGAGGATATGTGCTGTATAAACCTCTATAGGATTATGATACGAAATTGTAAAAAAAATCATTGGGGTGGGGGCCCTCCATACATGTAACTGAGGGATAAAAACATTTTTTTAGTTGTATATAAGCGTGTGGGGTATTAATAGAAAGGTATTTGAAAATGATATGAAGGTTTATAAATCTCATTTTTATTTAAGCAAATCGTTTTCGAGATATCAGCTCTCAAAGTCTGAAAAATGTGTCCCCCCGATCTATTTTTTAAACTACGCGATATAAAATTCTAAAAAAAATATATTTTGTGCACATTAATAAACTCTATCAACGATTTTTGGTTTGATTAAATTATCTCCTATAGTTTTTGAGGTAGGTTGATTTAACTGTATTTTTTTAATAATAAATTGATAATGGTACGGAACCCTTGGCGCACGAGTCCAACTCGCACTTAGTCGGTTTTTATGTAAGCAAATCGTTTTCGAGATATCACCTCTCAAAGTCTGAAAAATGTCCCCCCCCTCTATTTTTTAAACTATGCGATATAAAACTCTAAAAAAAATATATGTTGTGCACATTAATAAACTCTATCAACGATTTTTGCTTTAATTAAATTATCTCCTATAGTTTTTGAGGTAGGTTGATTTAACTGTATTTTTTTAATAATAAATTGATAATGGTACGGAACCCTTCGCGCGCGAGTCCGACTCGCACTTGGCCCGTTTTTTTTTATTACAGTAGCTGAACCATGAGTTGGAAAGTAAAGGATACGTTAGGTTCTACTCCATTCGTAATGAAATGGCCTGCTTTACGTTTCGAGAAAAACCTAACGTTACCGATACTTGCAAAACCATGGTACAGCCGTAACATAGGCACCATAGGGTTAGCACATGATTGGTCTAATAGATGTCACCGCGCTACGAACAAATAAAACAAGGAAACCGCACGCCATACTAAATAGCCTTTCAAAAACGGTCCTGAATTTTTGCTGACAAGTGTCACCCCCTCTTGCATGACGGTAATGAATTTCGATATCAACCTATAAAAACTTAAACAGCCATTTAAAATCTTCCGTCCATCAAAGTTGTGATTGGCTATATTATATAAACATATATGTCAAATATGCGCGATGTTAAGAAAAGTGCTATGTCCTGCCCATCTTGGCACAATTGAACAATTGGTTTTGCGGGCATTTTTGAGCTGGCGTTAGACGTCTATGTTATAAATGGTCGCAGTCACCGCGATATAGAGTTTTTTACTTAGTTTATTAATAAAAGTAAGACAGATAGATACAAACTTAGTGTCTGAATACTGTCGCACCAAACATGTGTTGGACGACGTAATAGTTTCCACGCAACGGAGGAGTGTGCTATGCGTTTATTTGGGGGCCTACTTCATCATTGAGGTAAATGAGGTATTATCCATTTTACGTAAGTTTAATTTTAAACCTATACTGTATCGTGTTAGGTACAATCGCTAACAAAGTCAATTGAATCCTCATTATGCTTTAATACACAAAAAGTGCACGAATGTACAGTACACTGTGTAGGCGCTGGTACCTTTCCTAATTTAATCATAGTTCTAATAATTAAAATAAATTGCTATGAAAACATATAATGCACAAAGCACAAGATGAAAATGTATAGCTAAAATGAGATATGTACTGTATGTAGATACCGGAATAAATATATCAACAATTTTCAAGTAGCAGAAACTGAATGACAATAATTATATAAACTACAATTATACTTTTACTGATGATGCTGATGTAATAGACGTGCATAATGTGAATCCTGATACCAATAGATAAAAAGAAACAAATATCGATGACAAGAATGGAATAAATAAATAAGAAGACCTTGTGACCAAAGCTGATGATCAATAATGATGATCACAAACTTACCAACGTCCTACCTTAACGTCTATCCTACCTTGCAAGCCTTGAGCGTGCTCAGGAGACCTGGTAGTAGGAGTGCTGCGATCAGTAGAAGTTTCTTTATCAGTAGAACTGCCAGTAGGATTGGTATCAGTAGGAGTTTCGTCTTCAGTGCTGCTAGTAGAGTGAGGAGGGGGACGACGACAGCCAACTTCTTTTTGCGGCCACGACCTGAAAAAATGAATGATGTTTTTAATTTTATAAATTGTAATTATTTACTAGAAAAACCGTTAAACTGTATGTAAGCAAATAAAGTGTCTGATTTATCATTTCTGCGGGTTAATTAAAAGTAAATATGAGACAACTTTACACAAATGGACTTAGTTCATCGGTAAGCTAAATTAAGACTCGTGCTGTGGGTACTAAATCAGAACGAATACAATATACGACATGAAAATTTTATGGTTGTTGTCCGTTTAAGAGCATGTTGAGTATCGTGTTCTATTAAAAAAAAAAAACCTTTAATATGGAGCGTCGGCTAATTTCAACGACGTGCCCCAAAAAACAATAATCGCTTGAAAACAAATTCTTTCTACTTTTTTCTACTCAAAAGACACTCCTCATCTACGGGCATGCTTAGTATGGACTAAGCATGTCCTAAGATGAAGAATGTCTTTTCAAAATGGCTATATTACCATTCTGTCAACAAAGGTTATTTTCTCCATGGTTTTATAAGAGAAGCAATATCTATTGATAAAGTTCACCTTCTTACGTACTTGATACGTGCATAAGGATACTAAAAAACAGAACATAACTAGTGCCTCGGAATTTATGTTAGTGCAATACAAAGAAATCACTTAGACGTTTGTCAGCCTCCGTAACCTAGTTGGTAGTGACCCTGCCTACGAACCTGGAGGTTCTGGGTTCGAATCCCAGCGAGGGCATTATTTGTGTATTTATTTATCACAAATATTTGTTCCTTGGTCATGGCTGTCTATGTATTTAAGTACCTATATGTATCTATCTATTATATATATCGTCGCCTGGTACCCACATCACAGGCCTTAATTGAGCTTACCGTGGGACTAGGTCGATTTGTGTAAGATGTCCTAATTTATATTTATTATATTTATTATTATTATTTATTTATCACTTAGACGTGATGTTGGTGCTTAGGTACTTATTTTAGTATTATATAAATAAAAAAAACATTTAATAAAGGTCAAAAAATTTCATAAACATACAAAAAATATCACATAACTTAGTATGTACAATTAATTTGTACAATAAGAAGTGACATTACAACTGACTACCTATTATTTTTTCTTTAAATGAAATCTTAGTAATTTCATAACTTTTTGCTCATAGTTGAGAAAAATCGAGAGCAATTTATGGGGTTACCGAAAACCAAGGATGATAAATAGCTCGTTTATCTCCATAAAAAAGAAACGGCCAACTATTATTGCTGCCAATCCAATTTATCGCTTCCTTTGAAAAATTACCATTCTTGTAAGAACGTTGAAATACCAAACTTAAAATCTAAGACATGTGATTTTGAATAGTATATTACTTGATAACCTCAAAGGAAATATATTAAAAGGTTAAGTGTCGTGTCGTGTTAGTTTATCTATAAATATAAGAGAAAAAACTGACTGAGATGTCAACACCCAGTCTAGACCGCTGGTTCTAGAGACATAATATTTGGCGCGTAGGTTCCTTCTACTTTATAAGAGCACTAAGGAAGTATTTTTCAAAGTTCACATCCAAAGAGTTGAAATGGAGGACCAAAGTTTGTTTGAAAGGATGGTGAAACAAGATTAGTTTAACTATTTTATCCGAAATTTCGCAAGAATTCATTGGATCAGATCGTTCATTTTCATTATCACAAGCTGTCAAAAATACTTTCACAACAAAGAAGTCTAAAAATTCATATACTAACGATCTTATTACAGGTAGCCACCTAAATAAGATTAGAAATAAATAAGTTAGTATTTTATGATATTTATATTTTTGAGGAATTATACACCTTTATGTTTGGACTTGTGCTGTCTACAAAAGTGCATACCCAATTTATGAATGAATTCATTAATGAATCTGCAGCCAACATTTAAATGCTAAAAACAAAATAAATGAATCAGAGAAATTAAAAAGCACTATCATTGAACAAAACAAATCAAATCGATGAGACGGTCAACGATTAATTACTTTTTGCTCTCGTTTTCACGCATTTTATTGAATTAGCGTCTTCCCATGAAGCGCTCTGGTAGTCCGACCTGAGTAATCGATTAAAACACAGCTGGGGTCAAAATTACTATTTACTTAGAAAGTGTTCTATTGACCTTCGAATCACCTGTTGAAAATTTAGGTAAAGAGAGTAGATGTATATTTATTCAGAACACTAAAAATCTAAGTTTGATAATAGGAAAGCGGTTAGTACATGCTTGCTATTTTATAGGTGACATGTGATTTAAGAAACTGTGGTGTATGAAATTTTAATGTTTTATTTCGTTTGATTAGCATTAGAAATAAGGAATACTAGATTTAAGTTTTACAGGAAATAAAACTATTTTAACGAATTGTATCGTGTATATTAATAAAATTTAAGTACAATCCGACGTTTCGAACACTTTACAGGATTTTAGTCACCCATAGACCACAAGTCATAATAATACTTTGATACTACATAATTATGTATATAGCAAAATGTGGTTTTATAGAGCCGTATGATGTCTAACCAAAAATGCAGCGATACTACTTGATTTTCGAGTTAAAAGGTAGTAAGGTAGAGTTAAAAGTAGTTAAAGTAGTTTCGAGGTAAAATGATGTACGGTTTGACCGTACTATAGGTACAGGTAACAAAATTACATATTATTAGAATAAATGCTCTCATATTATTATAATGATGGAATGATAACCCATAAACTACTATACTTAAATGGGACTGGGCAGGACATTTTGTCAGGCAGATTGACGGCAGGTGGACGGCAAGTCCTAACATATTGGTGGCCTATTTCGGATATAAGAGCTCCGAAAGGGTATCCGTTGGCTCGTTGGGTCGACGACATTCATAAGATTGCGGGACACTTCTGGGTTAGATTGGCTCAGGACCGGGATGAATGGCGTACCTACTAGAAGAGAGGCCTATGCGCAGAGGGCTATAAGTGGCTGAAAGAATGATGATGATGGACCCATAATCCCCTCTGCTCAGTATCTTCACATTAAATTTTCATACCACCTTTCGCTCCTTTATCAAACATCAAACACTAAATTCCATACCTATCTCATAATAATAAATAGCCTGTTCCGCAAATCCCAATCATGCATCCACCAAAATAGAGAAAATGCAAAAACGTTGCCAAATAATATGAACTCTATCCCCTTCAAAATAAGGTTCAGGAGTATAATCCTATTACATGAGAGAAAGGAATTTTGAGGTGAGCAAATGGTACATTTATCGCGCCTCTAAATTCTTATGACGTCGCGACTTCCAGAATATGTTGAAAGTATATGCGCGGGATGGAATTTTAAAGTGCTTTTTGGACTTGGAATGCGAGTCGAAGTGTGAATTTTAAGGGCGTTTTGCTTGAGTAAGTGACGTCACGAATATTGTGTTTACGTTTTATTTACCTTGTACATTGTGAAGTTATTTATTACTTATGTAAGTCTAATACGGGTGATGGTCTTTATGGGTGTTAGTCTACGACATAATAAGTACATTCAAATAAATTTAACTTAAAATTAGAGCAACATTTTCCATACAAAATAATTCGGCGCGCAATGTAGAGCAACATACGCGAGTTAAATACTCGTTGACAGCTAATATTTTCAAAAGCAGATGACATAACTGCCATGTCAACAGTAACAAAATGTTCGTAGGTTCGTTCGTTCCGATAATCTTAAAAAAAATGTGTGGGGTCATAATTAAGAGTAACTTTAAAAAAAACCCTGTAATCCATGATTACACTAATGAATCCCATGCCTGGTTTAATTGATCGCTTGTTTTAGATTTACTCACTGTTCACACAGAAGGTAATTTAACCTGAAAAGTTACCCCAACGGCCACTATGCTCTAGAAAAAATCTCTTTGTCGCCATTTAAATTAGTTTAAAAAATGTTATTTAATGTGTGTGTGCTTCAACATCAAATTATGAAAAAGATAATATTACAGGAAAGAAAATAATAGAAATAACAGTATTTACCTCAAACATGACCTAAGACTTGAAAGAAACTGCCATCTTACAAATAACCAGCCATTAAATTCCGAATACTCCCTGCGGTTGCTCCCTATCTGGTCTACTTACCCTGCTCACAGCGACCGCAACTGGTGCTTCCACCCTAATTGCCCAGTAAAGGGCCTAAAACAGTTTCAGTATCTAAACGTCCTTTAAAATAACAGTTGAACCTTATGGATCAGACTTTAAGGTTCAAAATAAGTACGTGTTGTTTGTTGATGTGACGTTCAAGATAGAAAATTCTTGATACTTTGCAGTTTATTGACTGCTGCGGTTGTTTTAGTTTTAATGGAATTGAATTGTTTATATGTTTGGAATTGAATTTCTTGTAATTTGTAGATGATTGGAGTCTTGCTTATGACTTTGGATATTCTTATAAGCTAAACAATAGCTTTTAAATATTACATGACATATACCAATAAAATAAAAATTACGTCACCTAATATTTTAATGTAATTCGATTATTATTGCTTTAAAGTCGTATATATAAAACACCTTTTTTTACACTATAATTGTAAATAAACGGTGTAACACGAGGAATACGAATAACTTTAATAGCTCATTCCTAAGGTCGTTAGCAAAATATATTTATACGAATCAAGATCCAAAAAAATCATTTTGCTGAATATGAAATTGGTAATGGGCTGCAGTGTTATTCACTAAGGAAACCGTCTTGCTGTCAGCGCTGTGTCAGCGCTGTGTCAGCGCTGCGGCAGCGTCGAACCTAAAAATGGTATTCACTAATGTACTTTAAACGACACTAGTGCTCGGCGACGAATACGGCGTGAGCTGGAACTACACTGCGTCGAGAGTTTGACGTTTAATGTACGAACTTCGTATTCCCTAACGAAAAACAGCGACGAACTCGCCCACAACCTCGCTCACATCCTCGATTCCAAATATCAAATAAAACAGCTAGGATTTTAGACAAGGTTGTCTCGACGTCGAGTTCGTTGACGAACGCAGCGTCAAATGTGTGAATAAGAGAATAGCATTGCTGGGCCCGAATGCATGCGATGCATTTGGTTAAGATCCTTACTGACTGGAAGCCACAGGAGAGGCAGACCAAAGAGGAGATGACGGGACGACTTGGACACGTGTAACGGGAAGTGTAGGGAACTGGCACGATAGGTACGATTGGAAGAAGAGAGGAGAAGCTTTTGCCTAGCAGTGGGAAATTAGATATAGATTTATAAATTAAATTAACTGTCAAAAAATAGTAGATTGTACAACAAGGGTATAAATTTCCATTTTTATCCTCGTCGTATTATGGTCTAAGTCACTTCGCTCAGACCAAAATATGACGAGGATAAAAATAGACATTTATGCCCTTGTTGTACACTCTGCTTTTCACTTCGTTTGCGAGGGAAGTAAAACACATCTGTCACTGCAATAGGGATGATGACTGGCAAGTCAAATCAGCATCTTTTTTCGAACTGTCAAAACGATCACCACAGTTTTATATGAAATACTCAAAAATGACGTCACGTTTGTGTACTGCCAAATGACTTACTTTTTTAAGTTCTTTTCAATTTATTAAATATAAGTTCTGTTCAAAAATCACTGCAATCTACATCTTAGTAATATTTTTTTCGTGTCGTGCATAATGTTAAATAATTTATTTTAACTACAGTCATCATCCCTATTTACACAACGAAGTTGTCGTAAAGCAAAAGAAGAAATATAATATATATAAACAATACCCGCCAACTCATTTTTTAATTATTTTATTTTTATTTTCAACCTGTGATCAGAGTTTCAGATACTCGGGTTTCTGCCAAGTCAAACATTTCACACAAGTAAAATGCACAAGTGCAATATGTTTTAACTGTTTGGCTGTTGAGACCGATTACCTTAGCCTTAGAAAAAATATACTTTTACGTTCTAGAACATAAAATGCGATTTTATGTCGTCTACGCACGACATAAAGGTGCATTTTTTGAGCATGAGAAGTGAAAAAACAATTTCGGCCCCACGGTTCACAATCTTCACATCTTACTTTTTGCTTCTTACGATCTCAGGAATGACCTATTAAAGTAAATCGTATACATTTTTAACATTGCCTCGTAAAGACATATTATTATTGTACATTAGGTTTTCTGTTCAGCGATTTTTATGTAATCGTAAAACCATGTAGCTAATTCATTGGTTCAGAATTGAAACTAGGGACGAGGTGCCCTTTCGAAGGGCACCTTAAAATTCCGTAAGTTGTACCCATAGCGCAAAGGGCATTGGCGTAATTTATTATTGTGACCTTCATGCTAATTTGGGACATCTTATAAAAATCGATCTAGTCCCACGGTAAGCTCAATTAAGGCTTATGATGTGGGTACCGTACCAAGCGACGATTGACACATTTAGATACGTAAATACATAGACAGCCACGATCAAAGAACAAATATTGTGATAAATAAATACACAAATAACGCCCTAGCCGGGACTCGAACCCGGAACTTCCCGCTTCGTAGGCAGGGTCACAACCATCTAGGCTACGGAAGCTGAGAATTGAAAGTATCTTTCCGTTATTTACTAAAATGCTAGCAGGATTCTTTTTAGCTACTCCAATAATAATATCACAACGATGAGCAAATTCATAAGAAGACTATACCTGACTCTAAATAAATGTACTTTAGCCCTTAGAACACTTTCAGTTTGAAAATAGCATTGCCTTCACAGAAAACCTTTTAATAATAAAGTAGTGCATTTTCATAAAGTTACACAATTTCAAATTATCTATAATGAAAACTGAAAATTTTATGAAAAAACGACAAAAGAAAATGAAAGTTTGTAATACGGTACACAGATTTAAATATAGGTACATATGTTAACAATTTTGATCTTTGGGTCTTCAGCATAGGCTCTGGAATACGTAAATATTATTTTTCCTAACTAGTGCGGAAAAGTAAACTTTGAAAACGCTTCGTTTGCGCAGCGGGTAGGGTATTCAAATTGGTTGTAACATACTCTTATAGTCTTAGCAATACGATCGTGCCACGTTCATTTTGAACACCTTGGCAATATCTGCTGCTTACTGTTATAGTACATTTCGATACAAGTGCAAAAAAATTTTTTTCGACGAGGGTGAAAGTTGGAACCCGAGTGAAACGAGGCCGAGGGCTACAATCACCCGAGTTAAATGAAATTTTTACACGTGTATTGAACGACTTTTTTCATAACAAGTGCCTTAAAAAGAGAAATTTACGCACGGAAGCGGGCGCAAAGCTTACTTTTCCGCACTAGTTCGGAAAAATATTTTATACTCGTGTCCGGTAAGAAACTCAGCAGGATTATCTTTTTATTTATTAACGCATATTCGATTATTGTTTGTAATTGGAATTACTCGCATTTTGTTAACTGGCTGGGTCACATTTGAAAAGTCAGGACATCAAATCGATAACAACTCGAATTGGCATTTACGATTTCGAATCGCCTTCTAGCTTTAGGGTGAAGACACACTTATCAGCATGCGTACGCATTTTGTCTAAAAAAATTGGCCGTTTAGTATGAAACGTGTAAGCATGCGTACGCGTGCGGAAAGCTAGACGCGGTCCTATACTAAACTGACATTTTGTATAGACAAAATGCGTACGCTTGCTGATAAATGTGTCTTCACCCTTACCTGTATAATACTAGACCTCTTACTTTTAACTTTATTTTAGAACCTAATAATTTGTTAATAAAGTTATACCTTAATTAATCGAATAAATTATATCTGACGCCGAAACTCGGTAGGTGCCTAAGGAGCGCTGAATTTTTTTAATTAAAATCTGTTTTAATGAACCTCGACTCAATTCCGAATATTCAGGAGTTTTGAAGGCAATGAACGAAGGGTAAACTTTATATTCATAAAATGTTCTGATATTACTGTTGTATACGAAGATCTTAGCAATGAGATTAATTAATTTTAAACACATGGAGTGACAAAGTCCGCAAGGACGCAGAATGCGAAATATTTTAATAATTAACGCCTAAAGCAATTCCGTCTTAGATACTGATGTAATATTGTAAAATCTAACCCTCATAAACGTCTGTGACTTTGCAAGCCGCTAATAATTGTTTGTCCCGGTCGGTGTTAATAATGTGTCCATAAGATCAAAAGGGATAAACAATAGGAATAGGAATGAATATAATTATATTTATTACGTACACATCATCACTATCATCAGCTTTTCTCAGTTCACTGCTGGACGTAAACTTCTCCTATTAACTAGGCGTACGGATGCATTAAATGCTTATAATGCTCAGCAGCCCTACCACGAAAATAAAAAAATCGTAAATTTCGAGGATTTGTCTCTCTCACTCTAATGACGCCTTCATTTGAGTGACAGAGAAAAATCCTATAAATTTCTGAATTTTGATTTTCGCAGTAGTAGGCCAGGCCTGCTTCAGCGAAAACCGATGATAGCAAATTTCGGAGATTTTTCTCTGTCATCCCACCGAAGGCGTCATTAGAGTGACAGAGACAAATCCCCGAAATTTAAAAACTTCGATATTTCCGGTAGCAGGCCCAACAAACAGGTTGGTAATATGGACCACGTAGGGGCCGCTAGTCTAAAATGGGTTAAAATTAGTAAGTGCTTTAGAAAACTCACCATCATCAACATCGTCTTCTTCAATCGTCCTCGCTCCTTCCGGTAAATTCACCTTCATCCCTTTCATTCTAAAGAACTCCTTCACAACCTTAACAGCATACTTCGTCAGCTCTGCCCATTCTGACAGAAATCCTCTTGGTTCACTAACTTCAATTTCTTCTTTCTTTATATCAAGTTTGTTTACTGTTTCTTGATCTAGAGGAACGAAACTAATCATACTGGTTGCTGTGATAGTTTGATTGTTATCTTCACCGAATAAAGTTTTCTTGGCTACTTTTAGGGCTTTGTATTTGACGCAGGAAAGGGCTTCGCCGCGGAGGAAGCAGCCATCTTTGACGTAGCGGAGGTAGCCATCTTCGGCAAGGGTGCTGTGGAGTGTTAGGAGGATGGTGACTTTGATGAGTGAGCTAGGAATCATGGCTGCTGCTTACCTGTAATATAATAAAATAGTATTAATTAGTGCCATCGTGGTTTTCGATATTGAAGAGCGGCTTGTTTCTCCTACTAGTTGTCAGTTATACGTCTATCGCCCATGTTATCAGCTGTTCATCAGTATACCTTATGCCTTTTGTAATAAGGTTCACCGACAACTAACAGTGATCCTGTATGTACTAAGTTTTTTTACTTTGTAATATGCAAAAAACAAATTCATTCTTTGTAGTACCTTTTTAGGTACTACAGAAAAGTAACAATAAAAATTAAGTCAAAGTAACAAAGAAAATGCCGTGTGGTGACGGCAGTAAGAATACATTTGTCACCACCCTAACTCCTCCTGCGGGTGTCGTAAGAGTCGACTAAGGGATTAAAGCGTCACTGACCATTCTACAAGATTGATGATGGGCAGCAGCGTCATCATAGTGGACACATTACTGCGATCGCCAATCCGCTTGCCCAGCGTGGCGATTATGGGCATTTACCTCCTAATGCGTTTATACGCATAGTTAATAGGAGAGGCCTACGTCCAGCAGTGGACTATCATAGGCTGATGATGATGATCTTTTTACCACTTTTAGAGATTACAGTCAAAATATTTTGAACCAACTTCAAAAAAAGGAGAAGGTTCTCAATTTCCCTGTATGATTTTTTCTGGCGTATTTATCTAATAAACATGATAATCTAAATCCTTGCCACCAGACTTAATGTTTTGATGTTCCCAATACCCATATGGAATGTTTTCCCATATAAAGTTTTCCTATCTCCGTCAGAAAGTTTCGTCATTATCTCGTCTCACTGGATGGGTTATCGATAATGAATTTCTAAGACACTTTAATGGATAATGTTATTCCTAAACATATTTATATTTGTCTTTAGAATTTAGAAGGTACTTTTTTTAATTTTGATTTCAGTGACATGTGTCGTTAATGTCTTTAATTATGTCAATTTGAATAGGGATTTTGTAAGCATAAAAAATGTTAGTTCAGCCGAAACTAAAATGAAACCAAACTTTCGTTTTTGTTTTTCCAAAAATATAATAATATGTTTCGGTTGCTAATTTCTACCTTCTTACGAGCAATTTTGATAAAATTGATCTTTTTTTCTCTAAACTAAACCAAAAGAAAAATAAAAAAATGCTAATATTGAATGGTTTTTAAAGACAAATAATTGATGTAACTTAAGTAGTAATTTCTCGGAATAATAAATGCGTAATTAACATGAGATTCTATTATAAAAATTGTCCTTGTCTAATGGTAAACTCAATTAAGGTTTTTGTTGTACTAAGCGATAATACAAGTACATGGAAAATTACTCAGGAACAAATATTTTTGTGATATCTGTCAGAAAGAAATACCCTCAACGGGATTTGAACCTTGAGCCTCTAGCTTCACAGGCAACGTTACTATCACTATCAACAGAGCCACTGGAGCCAAATACTAGAAGAGACAAAACTGGAGACAGTTAAATAATCATATAAAGTGTATTCATCCTTACTTGTCTTATCATGTAAACAAACAAAACGTCAACAATCACTAGTGATTAGAAATGTCGATATAATGAAATGTCAGCGATAATTTCACTACTTACGTAAATAGAAGATTATCAATTTTGCATCGTCTGTCAAGGACAGACGATGTCTGTGGGGGAGTATTGGGATCCTCGGAGTCGACATTTCCAACGACGTCCAATTCCGATGTCACCTAGAGGGAAAAGCTACGCTGGCATCCAAAAAGCTCGGGGTGCTCAATAAAGCGAGGGGATAGTTTACTCCGGGGCAAAGACTTCTGTTATATAAGTCGCAAGTCAGACCCCATATGGAGTATTGCTGTCACCTCTGGGCAGGAGCACCTGTATACCAGCTTGCACCCTTTGACTCGGTTCAGAGACGAGCTGTCCGAATAGTCGACGATCCCAGACTCACAGGCGGTATTGAACCCTTAAGTCTAAGGAGAGACTTCGCCTCCTTATGTGTGTTCTATCGTCTGTACAATGGGTTGTGCTCTGAAGAACTGTTCGACATGATGCCAACGTCCACTTTTCATCATCGCACCGCTCGCCACCGACTGGGCGCTCATCCTCACACCTTGCAACCTAAATGGTCGCGCACCGTGCGGTTTCAGAGGAACTTCCTCCCGCGGACGGTCCGTCTGTGGAATGAGCTCCCTGCCGAGGTTTTCCCGTTGGACTACAGTATGGGGTTCTTCAAAAGAGGAGTGTACAAGTTCTTATTGGGTCGGCAACGCGCATGTGACACCCCTGGGGTTGCAAGCGCCCATAGGCTACGGTGACTGCTTTCCATCAGGCGGGCCGTATGCTTGTTTGCCACCGACGTGGTATAAAAAAAAAAAAAAAGGAGAGAATGAATTAATAGTACAATATTATATCAAAAGCATTTTGAAATCAACTACAACATATTTGGTAAATTACTGTAATTTATTTAAAATAATTTTTCCCTAGTTGTACTTTAAGTATTAATATCGATATATTGTCATGCCAACATTACGGTACATAAACAATCTAGACATCGCAATGTCAGATGTTTTGAAGGCTATCCGACCGTAACAACGTTTATTGACGAAAATCTTTTCAGAAATGACATTTTTCAGTGCTTTTTTGAGTGATTATAATACTTTACGAGTTTTAAAAGTATGCAACAACATTTGACGTGATGATTATTGTATAATTGCAGAGAAAAGTGTGATAATGTTATCAAAAAGTGTTTGTTTACACGATAAGACATGTAAGGATGAATGCACTTTACTTGTAAGGATAACATGTTATTTCCAGTAAAAGTTGCTAAAGAAAGTATAATTTAGCATCCGTGAGACATTTAATCATAGACATGTGACAGACAGGTAGCCATGTCTTGCAATTAGGGGATGTCGTGTCTGTTTCAAATTAGTTTACTTTGCGAACGTAGATAACTTTACATAGATGTTGCATTCTACTAATTGTCTACTTGTTTTCATTATGAAGTGAAAGAATACATATAAGTACCACATTTTATATAAATACAAAACACGTTAGTAATATAAATATTTTGTTATTTAGTATGTTCATGACTTCAACGGGTTTTTCTTGGACCGGTTATGATTTTATCATAATTTTAGCTGTCACATTCAAATAAATAGGTAGTACACATAAGACCTTCAACTATCAAAATACAAAATATTAAAAAACATTTCAGACTAAGATCAAGTCGGGACTGTATGTAAAAGTAAATGCTATTTGCTGCGAGGTACAACATCTTTATGAGATCAGTAATAGCGGATTCAAACAACTCTTTAATCAGGTAACATTTTTGTAGTAGTGACAGAATATTTTGATGCTATTCTTATTTGTAATTGGGTATTTATTATTTAATTTGAAAGGATGGTGTGTCACGACCGTGTTCGAAAGTTAAGAATTTTGAGGAAGTCCAGCATTTTGGTACTTATTTGCGAAGCCTCTTCATCAAGTTTTCTGTTCGTGTATCAAAATATAGGAACTTAAGTTCAGGCAGCGTTAACTTTCTTTACATGGTAGTAACGTCTCATAAATCTGTTTGTGGAACCCCAGTATCTCTACCACAACGACCAAAGTATACTCAGTCACTCACATAGCAGCCAAAGTAATAAGGCGTCTAAAACGCTCGAAAGAAATACCCTATAGGTAAATGATTTTTGTTTAGTCTAATGACTAATTGGTAAAAAAGTACTAAGGTTGTTGGCCATTTAGATTTATTATGCATTACACATATAAATTACGATTAAGTTGCGAGTTAAAATGACCTTACTTGCGACATCTAGTGAGATGTCGTATCAACTGTAGCGGACGCGAATTGCAGATTATGGGATTCCGTACGTGAGGTATTTAGAAAATGTTGAGATTCATATTATTTGTCGTGTAGAGTGGCACGGAAGTACATAAACAAGATTTATGTAGGTTTCGGAGCGTTTAGTATAGAAAATTGTGCGTTACGAATTATGATAAAATTAATTAAATATCTATTGAACATATTGCGAAAACACAAATCAAATTATTTATTAACTAAATATTTTAATTTGTACTTTTTAATTTTTCTCCAGTAGTCACACTACTTAATACTACATAAATTATAAATATTAGATGTCATATACCAAATAAAAACGACCAAGATCACCTATGTCCGAGGTGGGGATCGAACCCACGTACTCAGCTTTCGCGGCTGATGCCTGTACCCCTCGGCCACTCGGTCTTACCGACCGAAGACCGAGTGGCCGAGGGGTACAGGCATCAGGACACAGGTGATCTTGGTCGTTTTTCTTTGGTATATGACATCTAATATTTATAAATTAAATATCTATTATGAATTTTTTTGTACATATAGGTTGCATATTAATTAATCATCAACATCGTCATCATCATCATCATCATATTCAGCCGTTATTCGCCCACTGCTGAGCATAGGGTACTTCTTGTACGCCACTGGTCCCGGTCTTGAGCTAACCTCATCCAAAAACGACCCGCACTCTTTCGAATATCGTCCACCCATCGAGCGGTCGGACGCCCTGCGCTTCTCCCATCTGAAAGCCTGGCAATGTGTCCTGCCCAACTCCACTTCAATTTGGTAATAACGTCTTCGACGTCTTGCACTTTCGTGCGACGTCGAATCTCTAAAGATAATATATCTTTGTTACAGATCAAAAAAGACTTTGCCTGTATTAAAACTTTATAAAAGGGCGAAGCTTCAAAGTAATTATCTCAAGACATTTCGATGAAGTTACTTAAACGAGCCATGAAAGTGTTAACTCGGTAGTAGTTAAAGTTATAGCTCTTTAATGATATAATAAAATTAAGAGCAGCTGAAGGGTTAAAAGTTTTTATTGGATTCAAGAGGTTTCATTCCAGTCAGGTGATTTTGAGTTAACACTTATAACTTCGAACTTCTAATTTGTTTCGAAATATTCGCTTGAAGTTTTTTAGAGTATTTACCAAAAAGGTCTAGGTCACTTATTTACAAGTCTAAAGATCTATTTAATTATTACATTATTTATTTCATCATTATCATCAGCCTATGTTAGTCCACTGCTGGACGTAGACTTCTTCTATTAACTATGCGTTTAGACGCATTAGGAGGTAAATGCCCATAATCGCCACGCTGGGCAAGCGGATTGGCGATCGCAGTAATGTGTCCTATGATTACACTGCTACCCATCATCATCTTGTAGAATGGTCAGTGACACTTCAATCCCTCAGTCGACTCTTACGACACCCGCAAGAGGAGTTGGGGTGGTGACAAATGTATTCTTACTGCCATCACCACACGGCATTATTTATTTATTACTAGTGAAAATGTGACCATATCTATTAAACGGGACATTTTTTCTGTGAATGGCGCTTTTACGTCACGCGACGTCGTATTTTGTGTTTGAGGATGGTTGATGACGACATAAACGTCATCAACAATAAGGTCCCTTTTGAAAGATAATGTCACTAATAAACTAGTTTCAGCTGCAGTAATAGTTCATTTCGTTATATTATTTGTACAAAAAGCGGTGGCGGCTCAGTGGTTTAGACGTTTGACGTTCAATCCGGAGGTCTTGGGTACAACTTTTGGCTCGTACCAATGAGTTTTTCCGAAACTTATGTAAGGAATATCAGATGATATTAACCATTAGCTTTTGTGAAGGAAAACATCGTGAGGAAACCTGCATACATCCGCGAAGAAATTCAAAGGTGTATGTGAAGTTCCCAACCCGCTTAGGGCTAGCGTGGGGTCTTTTTATAGTATAGCCCAATCCCTATCATACATGAAAGGAGGCCTGTTCCCAGCAGTGGGACATTATAATAGGCTAAAATATTATTATTAACTATTGGAAAAAATTGAAATTTGATTTAGAAATCAAGAAATAATTCACAAAATTAATTTAGTATATGGAATATAGACTGCCTTTAAAATTCTCAATATAAAACGCCTATTTCATAGATAGTATTTTCAAGCAGTCAAACTTCAGTTAAATTTTCACTACCTAATTCTAAAACACGATCCTTTTGTTCGGGCCCTTATCATTCAAAGGTTTGTTTACGTCGTACTCTAAAAAAAGTATTTGACAATTTAAAAAAAAATCTTTGTATATAATTTGTATAATGTTGGCCCTTCATGACTGAAAGCCTCAGAATTCATACATGCATTCTGATTAAAAAACCTCTAAAACTCCCCACCTCGGACGTTAGGTGATCTTGGTCGTTTTTCTTTGGTATATGACATCTAATATTTATAATCTCTAAAACTTACTTCACAATGGCACAAAACAGGCAAACACAACACTTCACTCCACAAAAAAAAACAATTTGAAAATCGAACGCACACCGCGGACTCCAACGGCCCAGTGTCAAGAGCGCGCCCCTGATTCGCTATATAAATGATCTAGAATCAATCAGCCCGCCAATCGGAGACATTTAAAATATGATCCGAATGATTTCGAAATCGTAAATGGATAGTGGTTGATACTGTGGCTTTGCTTGGGTTGGTAGGTATAAGAAGTTAGTATTTTTTCAGGTAATCAATAGTTTAATGAACTTCATTTGCAATATTAATATAGATCCGATTTTTTTGGTACGATATTTTTTTTCGAAAATATGTGTGACGAAAGATGCCTTAGTCTTAATTGCATTTGGTGGCCTAAAATGCTAATTTTTAATTCATGTAACATCATTTTTAAGAGGGGAACAAATCGTCATATCGGTTTTGTTCAAAGTTCTCCTGTGTGTAATAATAAGGTGCATTCAGACCAAACGAGCATTCGCTATTCTAACCCCCTACTCTACGAAATTCGATCGTTACACAAAACGTGATTCGATGATTTCGTAGAGTGGGGGATAGAATAGCGAATGCTTGTTTGGTCTGAATGCACCTATAATTGGCTAAGAAGCTATCATCTTAGAATCTATCCTAGATGTAAGTCAAATGTGCTTTGGTAACGAACAAGGAAAAACAACTTATCCTTCGTGGAAAACAGAACTTTTTTGCAACAAATACCAACTTTTAAGCCTTCGTAGCCTAGTTCATTTGATAGTGATCTTGTCTACGAAGCTGAAGGTTCCAGGTTCGAATCGAAGCGAGGGCGTTAATTATGTACTGATTTATCACAAAATAAATATTTGTTTCTTGGTCGTGGCAGTCCATATATTGAACTATATAAATACTTAAATCATTATCTTCATATATTTATTTTATATGTTGTCTCATGGTACTCACATTAGCATCACAAAACTTTATAGATCTTACCATGACACTTCTTACCTAGGTCGATTTGTGTAAGATGTCTTGTATTTGTGAAGATATTTTTTTTTCTTATAAGATACCTATATAAAAACAATTATGACCAAAAATACGTGTTTGTCACAAACACACAAACAAATGCCGTTGCCGGGATTTGAACCCAGATTCTGCTACTACTAGTTACTAGGCTACGAAAGCTGTCAAATTTTGCAACAAACTAATTTCCCAACAGACAGAAATCCCGACTTTCTATCATCAAAGCGTATTAGTTGTGGTTTTTGATATTGAATTTCACTTGCGTTTTCCTATACGTTCCACCAGAATGGCCAGGATAAGTTATTGTACTTGAGGTCAAGTACCTTTAGGGCCTCAGTTCCGAAGGGACAAGAAGATTATTATTCAATTGGGACACCCTACTCTCCAAATAAAGACAAAAAAAAACATAACATACGTATAGGGCCCTGTAAAACGAGCAAAAAAATAATGGACAAGCACCATTCAAAAAACTCTATATGGTTTTGACGTATTTTTTTGTCGAAATATAATCAAAATGTGTTTTTTTATCCTTCTAGAGGGAGATAAATAACTACTTCCTTAAAAAAAACTAAACCTAAATGCCCAATAAATAATTATCTTGGGACATCTTACACAAATCATATATATATACATATATAATAAGCACATATGGTATAGATTACAGACATTATTAAAGTATCTGTAATCTATATGTGTCTATGTGCACAGACAGCCACAACGAATTTAATATTTCTATGAATTGTTACTTTTAAGCAGGAATTCAAACACGGTTTCGAAATTGCTACTTGATAAGTTTTGTCTTACTGTTATCACACCGGTTTAGTAGTGGAATACATTACCTCGAGGTATACCTTTTGAGTATTTTTTTTCCAAATTGAAAAATAAAACTAGAACTTGGGACTCAAAAAGGTTGACTATTGATGACTTTTTGCTTCAGTTGTAGGGCCCGTATATATTCAAGTGTGAAAATATTAAGGGCAGGGTGGGCGGCCTTTTCTCCATACAAAGTACAACGAACCATATTTATGCTCATATTTAGGGTAAGAATAATCTATTGTTCGATAGGAAATAGGTTATACCAGATTTGTTATGTTGTAACAAACAAACCCCTGGAGTGGAAGAAGAAAAGAAAATAACAAATTTTGTTTGAAATTTTGATAATTATCTTATGCCACAAAATTAGGTGAATGATAAATAGGTAGTCTCGTATATATTGTATAAAATTTCAATAAATACTTAAGGATATACAATTTTTTTTAAATATTTTTTTAAATATTTTTATGTACATAGATTAAATCTAACTAATCTACTTAACCTAACCTATATCTAAGATTGGCCCTTGTGGCATTGTACCGAGGATGCTGGCGGCATTTCCTCGCTGTATCGCAATACTGATGCGTTGTGCGAGGAAGTCACCAGCTCTTCGGTCTTTAGTTATGTCAAACATACGTTTCGCGATCTCAACAAGCAATTTGCGTGCGCTATTTACAATTTTGTTAAAAGTTTTAGTCGGTTAGTCAGTTTAACCCTTTAACGGGCAAGACTCAAAAAAATCCAAGCCTCAACACCATCTTGTAGTACAAACAATTCTGTATGAGAAATAAATACAAAGACAGTGTTATAGGGTGGTCGCTTTTGAGATCGGTGCTCTATAAAGAGTGAAAGAATAATCTAACAAAATAATAGTTTGATAAGAATTTTGTCATTGAGCTAGAGTGTTTGCAATGTTCTTAGTATAATAAATAAAAAATATGAGACATTCTTACACGTTTTTTATTTTGATGGAACTGAAGCCTGTAACCTTGTTTCTCGCCGAGATTTGTATAGTGCTTTGCTCAAACTTGCTATGAAATAAAAAATCCAAAGTAATTTTTTTACAGTACACAAACAATTACGTCAAAGAACGAAACGACTCTACATAATAATAAATAAACAACTTATACGTCAATTTTTTTTTAACTATTTGAGATAATCGTTTACCCGGTGCCTTTTTTTACGGTGAAATGCCAAGATGTTCTGTCACTTTACAAGTTACTTCCGGTATTTAACTTTTTAAAGCAGGTTCCTTCCGGTACTTTGGGTCAATCACTTTTTTTATGTTGTTATTCTGTCACATCACCCAGGGGACAACAGTGTGATAGTTTGCTAGGAGAAAGTATCCTGCAAGCTCTACTATCATGATTAGTGGGTGACCCACCTTGGAAGGGCCCCATAACTATAAAAAAATTCAAAGTTTTATCAATTTTAATGCCATTTAACTGTGAATTTAAGGGTGACCCAGGAGAACGTAACCATGGCAACGAGTGACATAAAAAAAGTGATTGACCCCTTTACAACTTATACTACATATATAATATATACTACACTATAGATTATATACACACTATATATACAATATATACTACACTATATATAATATCGATACCTTTAGGCTCAAAGGGCGTAAACGCCATTTTGGCCAAAATGAGTTTTGAATGCAGTTTTGTTCAGTTTTTTTTTCTCTATCGATATGTGTAGTTAAAACAACGAAATTCGACAATTTAGGGCATATACGACCCACGTATTTCTAGGAGATTTTTTAAAAGCAAGAGGCGTATTTGATACATTTACAGTTTGAAAAGAGGTATTAAACTTTTCAGACTAAACCATTAGTAGGGTGACAATCAATTTTAATTTCAAAATAAAAAAAAAATATGTTAAAAAAAAACTTGGTTCCACTTAAGTACTACATAAACGTGACCGCCATCGATTACTGAATTAGAAAAATGGGTTCCTGTTCACCAATTAAATTCCACCGTGTATGTTGGTAATTTAAAAAAGAAAGAAAAGAATGAGAGTAAAAGATCTTAAGTTGTGTCTATAGGTTTTATAAAAATCAAAAGATAAAGATTTGTGATTATTAGTATTCTAAAAGCATGCTATTATATTTAATTTAGTAGTTAATATGTATGTGTTGGTAATTATAAGGAAAAATAATACTAAATGAGAGTAAATGTACCTTACATTGCATCTAGAGGATATTATTGAAAGAAATATATATATAATTAAGATGTCATTATTAATTGCTGTTTGTAAGAAGCTCATCAAAACTTTCATCTGGAGCATAGCATTATATGGGTGTCAGGCGTGGGCTTTGACGAAAAAGGACAGAGAGATACTGGAAGCATTTGAAATGTGGAGCTGGAGATGAATGGAGAAGATAAGTTGGACAAAAAATATCACAAATGAAGAAGTGCTTAAAAGAGTGAATGAAAAAAAGAGTTTGCTAAAGATAATAGAAAATAGGAGAGGGAAAATGTTTGGTCACCTTACACGACATGACGCTTTGATAAAAAAAAACATAATAGAAGGAAGAATTGAAGGAAAGCGAGGAAGAGGGAGACATAGAGGAATTTACATGAAACAAATAAAAGAGAAAGTAGACGTTGTGTCGTATAAGGAAGTCAAGGAAAGAAGAAGGTGGCTTTAGACAGAGTTAGATGGATACGCATTCATCAGTTACGCCGACAAGAGTTTGACTCTTACATTTATGATGAATTGTTGTTTGTTTTACTGGTTTCATATCGCATTTTAATCTGGGTTTTGGTAGTAGCTTAATTGTCCAATAACGCCATTAACGTTATTTTTATCCCTAGACATAAAAGAAAAATATAATCAGCAACAGCATAGTCAGTGTAGACATTTTTTTTAATAAAAGCAGCAACCTTTTAATTGATAGTAAGTATTTTTTTAACCCCACGGTGTATTATACACCCATTCAGAGCATTGCCTATGTTATGAATGAGTTTATAAGACCGATTATAACTATGGTAATTGTGATATACGCCCCATTTAGACCAAAACTCAAACGTTTAGTAACCAATACTCCCTACATTTTTTGCATATTATGTGAAGTTTAAGGGCGTAAACGCCATTATTTCAAAAAGTTAAGGGAGTATAACACACCCTTTTTCTTTATTTATTCATTTATCCTAAATGATTGATATTCAAAATGTTTATCTTAAAAATTCAAGTACGTTGGCCAAAATTTAAGTTATTCTTCCAAAAAACAAAGAAGTTATGATTTTTTTTCTAAAATACTTTTCTTTTTTTGCTTCTCCTGTAAAGTGGCAATTTGGCGTTTACGCCCTTTGAGCCTAAAGGTATCGATATATACTACACTATAGATTAGATTATTTTATTTCATGATAAAAGATTACATAATAAATTTGCATAGGTACATGTCAAAATTATACGAATTGTTATCATGATCGTCAAATATAGTACTATATAGTTATGAAATGCCTTTACATAATCAAGTTCAATCATCAAACCAGCAAGATGGTACTTCCTGGTTTAATTTGACGTACGCGATGCCAACATATCATTGCATTTTTGAGAAAAATAAGATAAAGAACATAATATATTAAAATTAATAATAATATATAAATTTAATATATTAAATTGATAATATTATAATATGGAAGATACTTTTGTTCCAAAAATGAAATAATCGAGATTCTAGAAAGTGTTTTTTTTTGAGTAAGTAGGTATATTCAACAAAAAATCAGCGGCCACACAACATTAAACTTTAATGCTGTTTGGCTGTGGTTTTTGATTTATTACCATCATTTCACTACCAAATTCACAATTGATCGGATTTAACTTTCCAAACAGAACAAGACCGCGATACGCTCAATTACGCACAAAGGGCACTAAAGACGAAGGGCACTAAAGAAGGGAAATGCGTAACCACAACGGATGAGTAAAAAACTATAGTAAATTATACAAATTAAATTGTTAACAACACAGGAACCATCCTGCGTCACGCGGACCGCCCGCGCGGAGCAATAGGTATGTACCTATTGACGTCCGCGCGGATGTGTCCGCGCCAGTCTGAAACGCGCCATTGATTCAATACATATTGCTCCGCGTGGAGAGATCCGCGCGGGCGGGTCAGCGTGTCACAGGAACCAGCCTAATTCCCTTTTTTTTTGTTTAGGGGGGAGAAATGCTTTACGCATACACGAACGGTTATGTGGGACTCCCGTTTGGCTAATGAGGCCTACGTAGCAATGTTCCGAGGAGAAGTTTCATAAGTTGCAAAAAATTGTAGAGAATGTTCTCGGCAATATGTATTTTACAAGCAATCTAATCATGCCAAAACCTTTGTCTATACATGCCTTTTAAGGTATATTTTATGCCTTGTTTACACAATTCCGAAATACAATGTTCTTCATAACCCTTTTTAATAAGTTCTCATGGAAACATTTTCAATGAGAACTTACTCTTAAATTCTCATAAAAATTCTAGGAAATTCCCGAGTATATTCCCGCAATTTTGAGAATCTTCTGCAACTTGTAAATTGCTAGGCCTACGGTATACCCACTAAAAAAACCCCCCATATCGCTTTATCACCTTTTGGCGGGGTTGCAAGAATGCTCTCGCACACATTCACGTCCCCCGGCGGCAGCTGCTTTCGACCAGCTCCATCGCAGGTGTCCGAAGACCCTCCACAAGGGACGCGCCAGATGGTTGGGCCTTTCTCCTCGGTCTCCATCATGCATTGTGGCGGATCCTCCCGAGACCGCCTTAAAGAGACCGTGGGTGCCAAATCAGGCTTATTTCCTTATTCAACCTTATTTGCGCAACTGTATTGAAAAGATACTACCCCACATTATTTCCGTCATCATTTGTTCTAGGAATGGTAGGTGTAGAATCACTAGAATTAAGACGTAAACAAACATTAGCCATTCATTACTGTCTACTCCTCAGAAATCATATTTTGATAACCCATCCGTGCTCGAGCGCATAGCCATCCTCATCCCTAACAACTATACAGCTGCAGTGAGACGCCGAGTGCGCCGCCCTAATATGGAATAGTAAGGAGGTCTCTACCTCCTTACTATTCCATATTACATCCGCACCCATCAAACTTCCAACGCACCCACCCACAGAGCTACAGAACTAGATAATTAATAACGTTTTAGCTACGATTCAAAATGCCGACATTTTTTCTCATAGATGCCTCAACTTAGACGAAAAATTAACCAATACCTTAATACCTACTACTGTTCCCTATAATTTTTCCTTTTAATTATTTTGACATAACATGCTAGAATTATGTTAGCTTATAGATAATTCCACGTGCAATGTCTAGGCGTAAGCTGTTTTTTACATGGTTGTTGTTGAATAAAGAATAAAGAATTCTCAGCTTCCGTAGTCTAAATGGTAGTAACCCTGCCTACGAAGCTGGAGGTTCCGGGTTCAAATCCCAACGAGAGCATTATTTGTGTATTTTATCACAAATATTTGTTCCTTGCTCGTGGCTGTCTATGTATTTAAGTATCTATTTGTTTCTATCTATTATATTTATCGTCGCTTGGAACTCACATCACAAACCTTAATTGAGCTTGTGATGTGGTTGAATTTTGTATGATATCGCAAGATAAGTACTCATTATTCATTCATAAACGTCCCCTAATTTAGCAACCCGATAAGTATTGTTTGTCACTTTTCGTATGGACGCATTAGGAGGTAAATGCTAGGCAAGTGGATTGGCGATCGCAGTAGTGTGTCCAATATGATGACATTGATGACGCTGCTGCCCATCACCAATAAATAAATAGTTCAATACTTCGACTGCAATTTATACTCGTTCGTAATCTGTTCTTTACCATCCTTGATACACAATATAATAATACTGATTGTTTGATTTGCAATTATAAAACATTTTCCTGTTAACTAGTATTTGTGTCCAAAATGTAAATAAATGCTAATTTACGAAGGGTCCAGTGTCCTTTATTTTGTTTGATGTTTTACAACTGATTGTCATTGTGGTACAAAACGTAAGAAACAGCGAATCTTTCGGGCTTATTATCGTTGCATATGAAGGAATGGAATTATAAGAAAAAATAGCAAGGCTCTCATGTCGGAGGCCAAAACTCAGTTTGGGTTGCTGAGCCAACTTAGTTAATTAATAGCAAAATAGCAATGACAAATAAAGCGAGGCCGAAAAGCCAGTATTTTTTTTAATATCAACGGACGACATAATCATTATCATCATCCTGCCTGGAACATCTATAAAAAATTATTGAAGCAGCGTCCATTTGGGTTTGGCACTTACGGGTGTGACTAAATAGACCGATACGGGAGCGGCAGCCGCGACCACACTTCGCACAAGCAAATGCAATCTCCTTTCT
>JALPQI010008520.1:0-45184 GCA_025490895.1 Thaumatotibia leucotreta
CATACACCTATTATGACGGTAACACAAGAGGATATTCGAAATATGTATGAAATTTTTGGGACAGTTTTTTTTTCGCCGGAAATGGAATCAGCTCGTGATTCTGAGCAGAAAAAGTATAAAATTTACACAAATTTTCATATTTCATTTTAGTGGCAAAAATAAAAAGAATTGCTCAGTTGGTAACTCGATAAACACACCGAGCGCAACACGCTGAGATTGTTTACGGCTAAACTGGAAAATGTGTCAACAGTATCTTTGAGTTTCGTCGTTTGCCGTCAGGTTTTCACATGGCAATTGCGAAAGTGGCAATAAACGGCAAACGCATGACCATCATAAGGCACCTGTTCTCTGTGATATTGATTGAGCACCGTAAAAACAGCCTTTCAAGAGCATTAATTGTTTCAGACAAAGAAACCCATAGAGGAGCATTGGCGGAAACACACGTGCACAACTTTGAACCGGTGCACGGGAGCCGTGGACATCACTTACCGACCCGTCATCGACACCCCGCTGAACGACGAAGTCGAGTGGGTGCCGCCGGTACCACGCGTGTACTGAGATCACCACAGACTTCATAAGTCTAAGGCCTGAGTAGAAGCTCGAGCGGGGCGTGCGGCGGGGCGGCCATGTTAAACAAATGCAAACGTATGTGTGTGGCCCTGAGCGCTGTCGAAATCCTCACCCCGCCGGACGCGCCACTCAACGCTCGCCACTCAGGCTTTACGCCGCGGCCACGACTTCGGTCTAAGGCGACCGGCTTAGCGGAAACGTATGGTGCTCCCTCTCGTACCCATATCGGTATCCCGCTCCAACTCATGGATTCGCTCGCCACTGGTCGCTTTAGACCGATGTCGTGGCCGGGCCGTTACACTAAGGCATTTGACAAATGTTTTGTACAGTCGACTACAAAGTGTATAAATTTTTTCAGCTTATTACCATTGCAGTAAGCTGATCACGTGGAAATGCTCTTTCTTTATAGTCGACTGTACTTAGCTTGTTCACAGTCGTAAATGTGAGCAGAAAATCTCTGTAGGTGTCTTTTGTAACAAAATATTAAACGAAGTAAAGGCATTAACCATGAAGTTGTACTGAATGGTTTATAGAAATTGGCCAGTGTGACACACCTCACAGACTTACTGTATGGAGTATGTAATGGTATTTTTTATTTATCATCTCGATATAATTAGATGGATAATTCAATAATGTTAAATTTATGCTTGCTAAATATTTTGGAAGTGATTTAGTAATACGTTTTCAAATATAAGGCTTGTGGCACAAAAAAAGTATTTTTATAATTCACCCTTTACATTTTTATTATTACCTATTTAAAATTATTTTAATTTCGTTTACTTCACATATTATTTAATTAGATAAAAATAAGTATTACCTAGTTAATAACCATTACTCCAATGATATAGGGGTGAATATTTTTTTTCTGTCTGTTATTGTCATGGTTACGGTCGCCTGAAAGATGTAAGTAGTGCATGAAGACATGCACTGCATGTCTGTAGGTGGCCTATTATGGAAAGGACTTACTAACACCAGAAAAATATATCATTGCATAGTTTAAGTAGCATAATTTTTCATAAAATCAGCGCGACTCAGGCGACCGTAACCATGGCAATAACAGACAGAAAAAAGTTGATTCACCCACTGATTCGATTTAATTTTTGATGTTCATCAACTTCATCGCAATTTCATTACTTACACTTACTCATACCAAACCTTTGTAACTTGCTGACTCCGTATTTGTAGTCATTTCATTAGATCGATCACTATGAGTGTCATAAAACAGACTAGTAACAAGAAACTTACTTACTACTTACTGACTCGGCTCAGTGACCCAAATAGGGTCTTGGCTTCCGAAACGAGAGCACGCCACTTGTCCCGATCCAGCGCGATTTCCTGCCATGAGTCAGCATGGAGTTGATGTAGGTCTGCCTCAACTACGTCGCACCAGCGCTACCTGGGACGCCCTACCGGTCGACGTCCGGTAGCCCTCCCGAAGTAAACTTTTCTGACTGCCCGATCCTCTCCCATTCTGAGTAAGTGACCGAGCTAACGAAGTATTTAAAATTTAGTTTCGCCCAATATATTGAGTTTGGTCACCAATTCTTCGATCTCGGCATTCTCCCGGATCCTCCAGGTGCCATCGTCCCTTCTAACAGGTCCCAGGATCTTTCTAAGCACTTTTCTTTCCACTACCAGGAGTACATTTTTCTCTTTCAGTGTTAGTGTCCTGGTTTCAGTAACAAGAAAACCGAGAATAAATTTTTGACGCCAAATATTTTACTCGCGTTCATAATGTTTATGATGTAAGTATTCCCCCAAGACGTGCATTGTGTAATAGGCCACGTTAGCAAACATTATAATATCTATTATTCACCTAGCATTTCATACTCGACTGAATCCTAGCCTAGTATAATTTGGACTATTGATTCATACGAGTAAGAAGCGCGTTTGAAGGTGAGACTTGTAATGTTTGACTTGTATACCTGTAAGTGTGCAAGGGTCGCGTGAGTAACAGTAGCCGTACCATAAGTATTCATGTAACAGTTACGTTATTATATGAGGTTTCATTCGTATTATTTTACGTATAAGTATTCTATCGCACTCCGATTTACGTATCGAGATCCCTGTAGTACCGTTTGGTAGCCAGATTTGGTAGCTGGCTGCCAAATGGGAAATATGGTTTCGCACCCACCGTAGCCTGATTTGGTAGCTGATTACTTGATTACTAAACGTGGTTACAAATCGGTAATGGAAAAGTCCCATTTTGTAATCAGTTACAACACGTTATTCTATTTCCCGTTTCGAAGCTGATTACTAAACGTAGTTACAAATCGGTACCTAATGGTAAAGTCACAATTTAAAGCCAGTTAGCTACTGGCATTTTATTCACATTTCGAAGCTGGTTACGAAACTTTGGCTACCAAACTAGTACCGTAAATCGAGAAAAACCTAGTATCTAACCGATACCTACTTGCTAACTCATGGTAAGGCCACAGCAAGCGAGGGGTCGCTGCGTGCGACGGCCGCTCCCTGGCGGCCAGGTGTTGCATCAAATCAATCTGCTGAGGCGCCTGTCAATTAATCAAAACGATGCTTTGTTCTAGACTGGTGTTCGACAAAGTAATTTGTTCCAATTAGAGCTCCTTGTGGGAGATTTTATGTGAACGGAATGAATTACACTGTATTCACGTAGGTACTTATAGGTAGGTACGGCCAGCCAAAAACATGGACTACCGCTTTTCGATATGGGAGTGTACTCGATTTTTACCCAGGACTCAGGTGGATAAGTGATGAAGAAGACAAATAAAAAATAAAATACAAAAAATGCTTTCATTTTACATTTCCAAATGTCTTTCCCATAATTTTAACCCGTAATAAGGCACCCCTGCCTTATTACGGGTTAAAACTGCTTAGTAATAGTATAGTATAGTACTTATACTGCTTAGTAATTTAACCATACCTACCTTTTAATTTATGTGTAGTTAAATTGCTGTACCAAATGTTATTAACACCTGAGGTGATACCAGCGCAATACCAACTTTGTTACTATTGCGGATAATTAAGTTTTTATTAAAATATTTTATATTTACGTGAAAATAAGTAAATAATATTGTCTCTATAAATTAAATAATTAAAATTACCAATAAATAACATATCTCAACGTCTGTTTTTAGAAAATAAGGATTTACTATAGTAAGAACATTTCATGGGTGTGGCAATATTTTCGTAGATTCTTTGGCCTCTAACTCCAGTTACTAGATTACATAGGTACAATATACGAGGACAGGCATAGGATTAGGTTTTTTTTATAAACTCTGCTTTAGCGTTGAAAATGTCGGAAAAAATCAAATGTGTTTTGAAAATTTTCCGTTTATTTACGGATTTTTACAGAAATAATCAATGTCACTGTCGCTGTCACTCCTTTCCATCTATTGTAATTGACTTTTCTTCGATGACATCACGTTCTCCGTATAAGTGAAAATTAGACCTAATTCTCATTGGTTTAGAGTTGAAAATTAAAGTGGAAACTTCAATTAATTTTTCCGAAAAAAAAACCGGGAAATAAGGAGCTGTTTGGTAAGAAACTGGATTTCATCAGAAAATTTTAAACGCTACTCGGCTGCTGGAAGTAATCGCAAGTACATACCTCAATTTGAGCAAATTTCTAGAGCGCAAAACATACGTAATTTATCATTTTCATCGACCTCAAAAATCTCAAAATAAGTATTGAAATTTATTTGGCATTTCGTAGACAAAGGGTTTAGCAGCCTTACCGAACAAGAGGTGCCTTTCCCCACGGATGAGGTCAATATTTTAGGTGGTGTACTAGCAGGCCCTAAGAATACTCCATGCTTAATATCAGCTCTAGATCTTCTTTTGTTTCAGAGTTATTCAAGATAATGTAAAATATACAGGGTGTCGTTGAAAGTGGCATATTTCGAGAACTGTTCAAGTTAGATCAACCAAACAAAATTGTGTTTGATAACAATAAAATAAACTACAAAATGCATATTTTTAACCTGCATCTTGTCCTTATTTTTCATAATAAAAAAAGGTTTCTTGTTTTTATTTCCATATTTTTTTTTATTTCACGCGGAGGTACACCTACAAAAAAAATATGCATACATAGCCACTAATGTCCACTGTATACATAAATAAAAATATTTCCGTAAATCATCGTGCGTCATGCCAAAAAAATTTTTTTTTCAGAAGTAGTCGTTACTGGCATACAAATAAAGTACTAGTGCAGTGTGAACATAAGTTAGTGTGTATACAGTGTGTAAGTCTAATATGGGCGATCAATTAAACCAGGCATGGGATTCATTAGTGTAATCATGGATTACAAGGTTTTTTTTAAAGTTACTCTTAATTATGACCCCACAGATTTTTTTTAAGATTATCGGAGCAGCAATGTAGGTAAGAACATTTGTTATTGTTGATACGGCAGTTATGTCATCTGCTTTTGAAATTAGTTGTCATCGAGTGCTTAACTCGCGTATGTTGCCCTACATTGCGCGCTGAATTATTTTGTATGGAAAATTTTGTTGCTCTAATTTTAAGTAAAAGTTATTTGAATGTACTTATTATGTCGTAAACTAACACCCGTTAATAGCTTCGCCCGTATTAGACTTACAGCCTATATAGGTATACAATCTCTCGACACTTACCGCACAAAATATCATTGATGTAAATTGACTTATTAGTACATTTGCTTTATAAAAGAGAGATAAACATTTGACACATATTATTGTTTTCGACATTTGATTTGTTGCATTTTCTATTGGAAAATGGAAAAAATTAAGTGTAAGTCTTGTGAAAAAACGTTAAAAAATATATGTGGAAAGAAAAAATGCATACAAACTGGACAAGAGGCTGATTTATATAGAAAATGCACTAATAAGTCAATTTACGTCAATGATATTTTGTGCGGTAAGTTTCGAGAGATTATATACCTACACACTAACTTATGTTCACACTGCACTGGTACTTTCTTTGTATACCAGTAACGACTACTTCTGAAAAATTTTTTTTTTTGGCATGACGCACGATGATTTACGGAAATATTTTTATTTATGTATACAGTGGACATTAGTGGCTATGTATGCATATTTTTTTTGTAGGTGTACCTCCGCGTGAAATAAAAAAAAATATGGAAATAAAAACAAGAAACCTTTTTTTATTATGAAAAATAAGGACGAGATGCAGGTTAAAAATATGCATTTTGTAGTTTATTTTATTGTTATCAAACACAATTTTGTTTGGTTGATCTAACTTGAACAGTTCTCGAAATATGTCACTTTCAACGACACCCTGTATATTTTACATTATCTTGAATAACTCTGAAACAAAAGAAGATCTAGAGCTGATATTAAGCATGGAATATTCTTAGGGCCTGCTAGTACACCACCTAAAATATTGACCTCATCCGTGGGGAAAGGCACCTCTTGTTCGGTAAGGCTGCTAAACCCTTTTAATTCAATTAATTATGTTGGTTCAATTTAATTAATTTAATCAGAATTGATAAGAAATGTGTTCAGCTTTGATGCAGATCCTCATTTTGCTTCAGCCTATAAAAAAAACAAGCAACTCTGTGACGCTTAATTTTCGGTTTCTAAAATGTACCTAGGTGAAAGTGTTAATTTTTGTGGAAGATTCTAATACGGCTGTATCGAATATGATCAAAGTGATCATAATTAGTTTGCATTGTGTCATCTTTCCGATATTTAAAAAAAAATTGGACATACCGACCAAAAAAAAAAATGGGGGGGTCTCATTGTTAGGGAGGCAAGGTGCGTCCATGCTGGACGTTAGTACCTACTACAGTACCCGGTGATAAAGTTTGCACATCGGTCTTTTTAAAGACACAAAATTAATATTGCATTATAAACGTCACATATGTTAGAGAGGGACGCTCTATAAAGCCGAGTCTCTGTCCAGAAGCCGATGAGCAAACTTTATCGCTGGGTACTGTACTATATACTGTGCTACTATCCTAAAAACAAACCCCCTTGTTCATAATCATAAACGCGTCCTAACTTAGCAAGCCGCTAAGTATTGTTTGTGTTTCTTTTGGTCCTGTAGACATATTGATAAGACCGAAAGCGATACTTTTAACGGCTTATTAAGTTAGGTTTACGAATAAGGGTTATTGTCAGGTAAGTTATAATATATTATCAGGTAGTTATTGTTAATTCTGATGAGAGGTCAAAACAGTTCATTTTTAAAAGTAAATATCAGTAGTCCGTGGGCTAATCGGCCTGAAATTAGAAAACGGTATAATTTCGGGGTACCAAGTGTCCTTTTTACAGTAGTTAGACATATTCATAAGGATGTTAAAAAAGTATGATAGACATCTCAAAGTGGTAGCTAATAGGCATACGGGCTATTTCAAGATTTCCGTTGTATGACAGGTATGGTTAAAATTAGGAGGTACAAATTTTCCTTTTCACAGCTGTTAGATAAGCTTATAAAAACGTCAAAAATGCAAGATTGCCATTTATAAGTGCTACCTAACAAAAATGGGAGCCAATCAAAGATGGTAGATCTCAAATTTTACAAATTCAAGTATATCTCGAGAACTATTAAATATATCTAATTACTCTCTTGAACAAAATTAAAGGCATATCTGTAAGCTTCATATTTTGCATGTACACCATATTGCTAAAACCAACCAATAATTAATTATGACCAAATTTATGAAAATTTCGTGATTTAGATTTTTTTTGTGTCGTGTTTTTACATAGTAGTCATGACGCTAGAAAAATTAAATCTTTTTTTAAAGATAGTGTTTTTAATAAGCTTTAATTTATTGTATATAACTTGTTGGCGGTATTAAAAAAAACACCAATAAAAAATATTTAAATGAATTGTAGTCAAATATTGGCAGATTGGCAGACCGAGAAGGAGATGGCGGGACGACCTGGACGCGTTTTATCCGAATTGGCGGGAGAAATGTGACGACCGGGCCGAATGGAGGAAAAGAGGGGAGGCCTTTGCCCAGCAGTGGGACACTAAACCAGGCTAATAAAAAAAAAAAAAAAAAGTAGTCAAATACAAATACACTATCTTTAAAAAATAATTTAAGTTTTTTATATTTTTCAATCTTGGTTATTTGAAATAAGTACTATTATTTACGAGTGGCACTTCCATCGCCTCTTAAATCACTAAGTATACGGTGGATTATGACTACAATTCATTTAAATATTTTTTATGGGTCTTTTTTTTAATACGGCCAACAAGTTATATACATCAAATTAAAGCTTATTAAATACACTATCTTTAAAAAAATATTTAATTTTTCTAGCGTCATGACTACTATGTATAAACACGACACAAAAAAATCTAAATCACGAAATTTTCATAAATTTGGTCATAATTAATTATTGGTTGGTTTTAGCAATATGGTGTATATGCAAAATATGAAGCTTACAGATATGCCTTTAATTTTGTTCAAGACAGTAATTAGATATATTTAATAGTTCTCGAGATATACTTGATTTTGTAAAACTTGAGATCCACCATCTTTGATTGGCCCCCATTTTTGTTAGATAGTACTTATAAATGGCAATCTTGCATTTTTCACGTTTTTATAAACTTACCTAACAGCCGTGAAAAGGAAAAATTTTACCTCCTAATTTTAACCATACCTGTCATACAACGGAAATCTTGAAATAGCCCGTATGCCTATTAGCTACCACTTTGAGATGTCTATCATACTTTTTTAACATCCTTATGAATATGTCTAACTACTGTAAAAAGGACACTTGGTACCCCCAAATTATACCGTTTTCTAATTTCAGACCGACTAGCCCACGGACTACAGGCACTGATGCTATTAAACATATTTCCAAATATGCTTTTTGCCATCACTACAATTTAAAATAAATTGACCAACCCTAGATCGTTGTTGTTGGTTTTTCTGCAACTCTACATTAAAGTGCCTATTTTGCGTGGTCCCAACGCTGGCCCAGAACTTGTCGGGGACTTCACATACACCCTTGAATTTCTTCACAAATGTATGCAGGTTTCCTCACGATGTTTTCCTTCACCGAAAAGCACTTGTGAATATCAAATTATATTACGTATTAGTCCGTGGGCTAGTCGGCCTGAAATTAGAAAACGGTATAATTTGGGGGTACCAAGTGTCCTTTTTACAGTAGTTAGACATATTCATAAGGATGTTAAAAAATTATGATAGATATCATTAGGTCATAATTAATTATTGGTTGGTTTTAGCAATATGGTGTACATGCAAAATATGAAGCTTACAGATATGCCTTTAATTTTGTTCAAGAGAGTAATTAGATATATTTAATAGTTCTCGAGATATACTTGATTTTGTAAAACTTGAGATCCACCATCTTTGATTGGCCCCCATTTTTGTTAGGTAGTACTTATTAATGGCAATCTTGCATTTTTGACGTTTTTATAAGCTTACCTAATAGCCATGAAAAGGAAAATTTGTACCTCCTAATTTTAACCATACCTGTCATACAACGGAAATCTTGAAATAGCCCGTATGCCTATTAGCTACCACTTTGAGATGTCTATCATACTTTTTTAACATCCTTATGAATATGTCTAACTACTGTAAAAAGGACACTTGGTACCCCCAAATTATACCGTTTTCTAATTTCAGACCGACTAGCCCACGGACTATATAGTCAGGTGCAAATATAAGTATCGAAAGAATCCGCTCATAAATATACACACATATACACTGGGACATATTTTTGAACATTTTTGTATACACCTTATTTTGTCTTTGACTGTACATAAGTTTTTGGAAAAACTCAAAATCCTTAGATCGTGTTAGGCACTGGTCTCACCACGAGATACTAAGCTATGAACTATCGCCTATAAACACGAACAAAAGATACGCACTCCCGATACTCGCCCAGCTATCAGCTATCACCGCCGGGCGAGTATCGCCGTGTCTCTTTTATTTACACGGGAGTGCGTATCTTTTGTTCGTGTTTATAGCCGATAGTTCATAGCTTATCGGCTAAAACAGGAACAAAAGATACGTACTCCCGTGTAAATAAAAGAGGCAAAACTATACTCGCCCAGCTATCAGCTATCACCGCCGGGCGAGTATCGCAGCGTCTCTTTTTTTACATGGGAATCATAGGAGTACGTATCTTTTGTTCGTGTTTATAGCCCATAGGTCATAGATTAGTAGCTCGCGGTGAGACTAGTGCCTAAAGGATTTAGGATTTGAGATATATTTTGGTACCATGACTTGGCCGGAGAGTTACAGGATTTTTTTATTAATGCTACTTTTTTACTACTACCTACTTTTTATTCAATGATTATAAAATCATCTGTAAGTTAGAAAGGACAGGAATAGTTTGATACCTACTTTTGCTGATAATGTTAACAACTGCAGAATGAGGGTTTTCGATAATTTTTCTGCCACCAGGGCGGCGCTTCGTACGCACCTGGTCTCGACAGCTGTCAGGTTCATACTATTCATAGGCACCTGGGCCTAAAATATTGAAATTCTATTTTATTTGGAAGAGAATTGATTTTGTAATGGATTACGACTAATACATGGTCGTCGAACTAAAGATTGAGCTCTAAAACAGGCGCTCAAAGTCACTGGTATTCAAAATAATTACTATAACTTTGTTAATTTCATGAGAATTGACTTGGAACTATTTTATTCATTTATTTTAGGTAACAATATGACTAAAGTAATGGTTTTCAGAATAAATAAACCTATAAATATGTTGAAAATTAAATGCGCGTATTTATTTTGACAGTTCGTTATATGGTCGCCTCAGTGCTGCCATCTCACCTCCCCATAGCGGCAGAAAAAGTATCAAAAACCCTCATTAATCGATCGCTGTCATAATAAGGATACCCTCTGAATGAAAAGATCATGTCATTCCAACACCATTAAGTGGATTTGTAAAATCACGATGTCGAGAGCGCTTAAACCTACATTTACAGCGCGAGAGGCGGCGATAGGGGGCTCCGCCCTCGCCGCGCTTTCATTGAGCATCGCTAATTACCTACCAGTGCTAATGTTTGCGCTATATCGCTGAAATGGTAAATAGGTAAGACTTTTCATTGGCTCGCTTTGTGCATCTTATTTGCTGGCCCTGTACTCAAGTTTCTGATACTATCTGCGTGTGAAAGACGGCTGGGTTTTGGGAAATTTAGTGCAAACAAGCGGCATAATTTTAATATGTACTAAGTAGTTATATGCGTATTTATTTGGTGAGGATAACATTTAAAGAAATTACTTTCTAGTACCTTTTAACCGCCGTGATTTTTTCATCGTGCGTGCCCATGTCGCCACCAATACAAAATTACACCACGCAGATTATTAGCTTTACGAGTATACTTTTACTAAGTTTTTTCATAAAAACTTAATCAGACCTTATTTATCAGATTCTGGCATATAGCTGGATTGTCTGATATATCAGACTACGGCGGTTAAAAGGTTAGTTAGGTAGGGCGACTGATTGAATTTAACTTTCGTAAGACACAATACCTATCTACAATATACGTTCAGCGAGTCGCTCGGCGTGAACGCGGGCTCAGTGCTTGATAATGGAGACCTGGATACTTAGCCAAGTTGCCAATCGCTAGCGCTTAATCCTCAATCGCAGCTAACTGTCTTTGTCGCTCTAATATGAAAGAGTGACAGAGAGGGAAAACTACGATACGCTGCTAAGCGCTAGCGCTTGGCAACTTGGCTAAGCATACTGGAACCCATTTCTCAAAAGCTTGCAACTTGTAATACAAGTGGAAGTCTCTTTTGGACACTCTTCATTTGATAAGGACTTCCGCGTGTATTACAAGTTACAAGCTTTCGAGAAATGGGCCCCTAGTGTCGGGCATATAAATATTGCCTAAATACACGTGAGTTTTATTCGTTTAATAGATCCACTGACATAATGAGAAGGAAATATTGAATACAGGTTACTCAGAATGGTATTCATGGAGGTAATGTCTACTCCAAAATAAAATGCTCATGCTTATAATTCTCTAGATACAAATGTGTTTCCTATTAGGTAGGTACAGTCGCCCGCAATAGCACCTGTGCACAACGAATGCGACAGAATTATACGTAAGAATTTTTTATGTGTTCCGTCGCTTTAAGGTTGGTTCAGATATTTTTGCGGCCTTAGAATAAGATGATAGTGCTTAGTGACTGTACCAGGTGCGATGTGCATCATTAGTGTTTGTGTGGCGCTTAGAGCACGATCAGTGGGTCGGTGCGACGCATCTGACGCCTTACTACCCGGCATCTCCCCGGTGGCATCTCCCTTGGGGTGATAATCCGCGCACGCGACGCAAGCTCCGCCCGGGGGCGTGGCCGAGGACTTCCGCAGCACTCCCCCGCACATCCCCCGCCCTCCGTCTCCGACGACCGGACGAAGCGCCTCGCTATTATCCCGGCTTCCTGTCCGCGAACGCTCGCCTGCACCTTCGATATATTGATTTGTTTATTTTTTTCCCGCGCAAACAACGACAAATAAGACGGACGTGGCCCTTCCGAGTGCCCCCGTGACGGCAGCATCGGACGCCCGCGAGCCGGCGGCCGCGACGCCGCGAGATGGACCGTGTCCAGAGTGCTAAGCTTTCATCTAGTGCCAAAATGGGGCTATCAATTGAGTAGAGGTGAGTGGAGACAACAGACATCTAACACGACTGTTCTCTAGTAGGTACATAACTATACATACCAACTTGTGGCTGTATAATGTGACGTACATATAACTTTCAAGCAAAAGGGTAGGTACCTATTAAACTACTCTATCGGCGGTATCCAATAACCAATAATACATGAAAGCTTAATTAGAAATTGATATTGTAAACGTTACAGTATCAAATGTTTTCAGTGAAACTAACTATATGTACATCTGAAGTTTCGAGATCAAATATGTTGTGTATGGTTATCTACAGTATCGAAAAAACTTGTCAAAACCTATGTTTGTAAACTTTATATAGGCTTGGCAATTGTTCAAAGGTGCTTTTTTTCATGATAACACCTATTTTATGTTCCCGGTCTCCTCAAAACTGATAAGTGTTTCTACTGAAAAAGCTGTATCACGCGTGTTTGCTGTTCAAGACAGTAATCCCACAGGGGGTTATTAAGGTTTGCGATAAAGTTTATTAACTGCCGTGAATTTTTCATCGTGCATGACCGTATCGCCACCAATGCACAACACGCAGATCAAAGCATGCATTTGAATGCACTTGAATGGGACAAATGGATACAGCATACAAATCTGAACAGACCTTTATCTTATTATACAATGGCGAGTGGAGCTTAGACGTCTTTCGGCTGATATGATGATGATGATGATGATGAGGTGAGCTTGGCATTGATTGTCTGATATGTCATACTACGGCGGTTAAAAAGATAAAGTGTGTTTCTAAAATAACTCACGTTAGTTACAATTACAAGATTCTACCTTCGATATTTGATTTATTTTGATTTAATCAAATATAACCATTTTTGCTAACTTTAAAAAAGGGTTTACAAGTGAATGCACGACCCGTAAACATACAAAGGAAGAACACCAGTGATGAAATCAAATTGAAATTATTTGAAAAATTAATGCCTTGAAACTTGAAGTGGCCTTAAAAATCAAAACTGTTTTAAAAAAGATTTAAAATTATACAATTTTTGAGAAAAATTCTAGAAGATTGCGCATCTACAGTGGCCGAGAGAAAAAGCCCGGATACCGAAAATAATCAATGCATGCAAATCGAAAAATGAAAATAGCTTATGCTAAAAAAACATAAATCCCTACAAACACTCAGTCGTACTATGAAAATTAGCGTTTCATTACATTGATTAACAGACAATGGCAAATATATCACCGGCTTGTAAGTAAAGGCACCGATTAACAACCCATGTAAAACCCGACACCTATTAACGGCCTATTTGAAATTCGGTCATTGTGCCAAAAAACAGATTTTATTCGATAGTTCGATATTTAGATGACTGTTGGTTGTTGGTTTAGGTGGTGGCTGTGTACTATATCCCAAGCATTTGCTCACTAACCTGATTTTTGTGCAACAAGACAGCAAAATCAGCAAATTATTGAAGCAAATTATCTGTTTGCCTTTCATGGGTTTGTGAATAGTTGCTGACATTTAATCAAACCCTCTGATGTAAATATGATTCTTTATTGTTGTACTTTACTACTCTCAATTATAATTATCCTGAAAATTTGTTCGTGGGGGACTCCTTAAATATCTATTTTATTCTATTTTTAGTAGGTATTTGTTGTTATTTGTGAAATACGCAGCAACCTTATCTTATCCTTATCAAAATAAAAATGTCATCTCCACTTTACTACCAGGAGAGGCACCATAATTTTTTTTTCGGCATTTTATTCTACCTTATTATTAAATTGCAAATTTCTAGTACTAATAGTTATTGAGCTATACTGCGGACAGACGGACAGACGGACACGGTGAAACTATAAGGGTTCCCAGCTTATTACGAAACCCTAAAAAGGCGAGTCGATAAAAGTTATCACCTTATCACATCTCAAATGAAGTGACAATTCTTCGGCAAAATCTAGGCTGTTATATTTCAATCATCAAATTAATGTACCTACCTATTTATAAATTAGCGTAACTCGCTTTAAAAAAATGTAATAGGTAACTATCCTACAAACTTTCAGTCACAGCATGAAAATCGGTACCTACTCCAAACATATTGCCGTCTTGCATCACTCTTGCACCTTGGAAATGCAAACCAAAACAAAAGAAAATTGGTGACAATTCATCAAATAAATAAATAACTTAGCTCGTAAGTCCTCATAAAATCAAAAAGTTTTGCTCAGAAAATAAATGGTTAAAGGCTTAAGACAAAAATGTAAAATACGCCATTTTGTTACGGTAGAATCTCGATTACCCTAACCTCTAAAATTAATGGAACGTTGGAGTGCGAATTTGGTAGTGAATTTGTTTCGATACGCTCGATACATGCGAGCTGTGGTGCTGTTCCCATTTTTAATTGAAATTTAGGAGAGTACAAGTTAGTTAAATAAATAAATAACTGGGGACGTCATACACAAATCGACCATTGATGTTGCCGCGAATACATTTGCCTTCCTAACTAGCAGCGCCATCATATAAATCCTGTTATCTTTTTTACACTTGTAGCGCAATTATATTACATAGATATCAGTAAAATGTCGCATGTTAGTTATAATTTCTAATATAATGTCTGGACAAATATCCATCGAACTCCCCATCGGCACACAAACCTCTTCAAGGTTTTGCCAATGATGGGTCTTGCCAAAATTATTGTAATTTATAAAACTGTTTTACTCAATAAATAAAAAAAACCTAGTCCCACGGTAAGCTCAATTAAGACCTGTGATGTGGGTACCAGGCGACGATATGTATAATAGACAATAGACATACAGGGCCAAGCTGTCCCGACACTACACCGAGGATATCCCGGACATCAGTCTGTACGAGATTAGGATGGCCCTGAAGCAGCTTAAAAACAACAAGGCGCCGGGCGATGACGGAATCACTTCAGAGCTTCTGAGAGCGGGTGGAACACCGGTTCTTAAAGTCCTCCAGAAGCTCTTTAATTCCGTCTTGTCCGAGGGCAAAACGCCTGAAGCATGGAACCGAGGCGAGGTGGTGCTGTTTTTCAAAAAAGGTGATAACAGCCTTTTGAAGAACTATAGACCCATCACGCTTCTGAGTCATGTTTATAAACTGTTTTCAAGGGTCATCACGAACCGTCTCGAATACAGACTTGATGACTTCCAGCCTCCCGAACAAGCTGGATTCCGAAAAGGCTATAGTACCATAGACCACATACATACGCTGCGACAAGTTATACAGAAGACCGAGGAGTATAACTTGCCATTATGCTTAGCGTTTGTGGACTATGAAAAAGCCTTCGATTCGGTAGAAATATGGGCAGTGCTTGAGTCTCTTCAGCGATGCCACATTGACTATCGGTACATCGAAGTGTTGAAGTGTTTGTATAGCAACGCCACAATGTCGGTCCGAGTACAGGAGCAGACTACGAAGGCTATTCCGTTGCGAAGAGGCGTAAGGCAGGGAGATGTTATATCTCCGAAACTGTTTACTGCCGCAATGGAAGATGCCTTTAAGCTCCTGGAATGGCAAGGACTTGGCATCAATGTGAACGGCGAAAACATCACTCACCTTCGGTTTGCCGACGATATCGTAGTCATGGCAGAGTCGATGGAGGAACTCAGCAAAATGCTCAATGACCTTAACCGAGTTTCTCAACGGGTGGGCTTGAAAATGAACATGGATAAGACGAAAGTTATGTCAAATGCCAATGTTGTGCTCACCCCGGTTTCTGTTGAAAACTCGGTACTCGAAGTTGTTGACTCGTACATCTACCTAGGACAAGTAGTCCAATTAGGTAGGTCCAACTTCGAGAAAGAGGTCAACCGCCGAATCCAACTCGGTTGGGCAGCGTTCGGGAAACTACGCGATGTCTTTTCGTCCGACATACCTCAGTGCCTTAAGACGAAAGTCTACAATCAATGTGTGTTACCAGTGATGACTTACGGCGCCGAAACGTGGTCCTTCACCATCGGCCTCATCTCTAAACTCAGAGTCGCTCAAAGAGCTATGGAGAGGGCTATGCTCGGAGTTTCTCTGCGTGATCGAATCAGAAATGAGGAGATCCGTAGGCGAACTAAAGTTACTGACATAGCCCTCCGGATTAGTAAGCTGAAGTGGCAATGGGCAGGCCACATTGCACGCAGAGCAGATGGTCGATGGGGTCGAAAAGTACTCGAGTGGAGACCACGGCTAGGCAAACGCAGCGTAGGACGTCCACCCACAAGATGGACAGACGACCTTATGAAGGTCGCCGGGACACGCTGGATGCAGGTCGCATCTAACCGGTACATGTGGAGGTCCAGAGGGGAGGCCTATGTTCAGCAGTGGACGTCTTATGGCTGAGATGATGATGATGATGATGATGAGACATACAGGGTGCTCGAGAGGAAACCAAAAGATTTTAATGCTGGATTCCTGACCATATTTGGAGTCTTTAATGTCATATAAGATTTTCTGGATTCGGCTTGGTTTCAGAGATATACAAGCTTTTTTCGAAATAAGTTTTTCGACGTAACTTGTCATTTAACTTCTTTTTGATTACAATGCTACCACAATGTGTTCTAATATTACCACACCTTTTGCCTGACTATCCAAAAATACGAATAGACTTGACGAAATAACCTGTACCTAAAAAAAACAATTGAAATAAATAATTTAAACAAATTGTTGTTATGATAAAAAGTACTGGAAATGTTAAAAAGTATTCAAAAAGACTGAAACAAAGAAAAAAAAATATTTTTTTGGTGGAATTGACATTAGGTCTCATAATATTTTTGGTTTATTTTGATGTCTAGAATGCATAGTTAAAATCTTTCGGAATGCTCGCGAGCACCCTGTATAGATACTTATATACATAATAGACAGCCATGACCAAGGAACAAATATTTGTTATAAATAAATACACAAATAATGCCCTCGCCGGGATTCGAACCCGGAACCTCCAGCTTCGTAGCCAGGGTCACTACCAACTAGGCTACGGAGGCTGACAAAAACATTAGTTAACACATTAATCGATCAATGCCCATGTCTGCGTGTAAATCCTAGAAGGTCATAGAAAATTATATCTGTCTACGAAATAAGCTGCAAAAAACTTGCTAGTTTACCTGTAAACAGTGAAGTTTTGATGAGATTCTCACTTAGTGATTCTACGGTCATTCGTAATTGCTGACTAATGAAAATATTACCTACATTCGTATAAATCGGCGAAAAATCGAAGTCGACACGTTGTAAACGCAAGCACCAACATTATTTCAGCAAGTTAGCTCTGCACATGTACAACGAGTACCCAAATGCAATAATTAATTCCATGTTGATTTATGCGAATATTATTCAACCAGTTAGTATGTACATTCTAGCCTGGCTCCCAGCGCTGCTGAATTTATGCCTGTATGGTAATACACGTTGATGTTGCCGCGAATACATTTGCCTTCCTAACTAGCAGCGCCATCATATAAATCCTGTTATCTTTTTTACACTGTTGACTGTTGTAGCGCAATTATATTACATAGATATCAGTAAAAAATTTTATTTTCTATTCTATTTTTCATCAACCTGTCACGTGAATATTTTTCAAATATCTACCCTTTTTTCTGGCACAAATAGTTGAAGGGTCCACAATTCAAATTACAGAAGGAAAAACCACCTTACTTTTAACAAAGTAAGGTGTTTATAGAATCCAGCTACATATTTGTGCCGTTTGGGGTAGAAACACTTGGCCCCTGGGGACCTGGAGCCCACAAGATTTTTAAAGGGCTTAAGAAGCGTCTCGTAGACGCCACGGGTGACCAGAGAGCTGGCTATTACCTCGCCCAGCGAATAGCAATTGCTATTCAGCGAGGTAATTCCGCCAGCCTTCTGGGCACCCTACCATCAGGCACGGAGCTCGAGCCTGTTTTTTATTTGTAAATATTTTTTTAAGTGTAGTATTTGTAGATATAGTTTTATTTCCTTCGTTTTAGTTTATTTTATTCTATTTTTCTTTGTATATTTAATTGAGAAAACAATAATCTCTCGAAAACAAAAACATCAATAAAATTACTCAGGTGTTTATTTACCCTGATTTTAAGCACTGGACATGTTTTTTTCGTGGACCTTTCAGTTGGTATCAATGTGATATAGAAACATGGTATAATGTAATTTTACAAGGATTTATTTAGTTGTAAATACAACCTTGCGTGTTTTTGACCCACTTCATGATTACCGATTGAGCTGAAATGTTTTTTGCATTTGTAAAACGGATAACATTGCAGTATAATACTATAACTGATATCATGGAGCTGATCTGAAGACGGAGTAGGAGTAGAAGTTGGTCATAGGTACAGTTAACAAAAATATGGTCCTTTTCAACTATATTTATAATAAAGTTGAAAAATAGATCCAAGAAAAGGGATCGTTAGACTAATATAATGAGTACCTACTACATACATGGAACAAATAAAGAAAACTGTCAGCGATAACAGCTTCTATCAAAAATATTATTATTTATATCTAAATACTTTTAAAACAATAAAATGGATAGTTTAATATAAAAAATATAAAAAGCGGTACAGAAAAATAACATAAACAAACGAAAGAAAGTTTAATCAATTTGCTATAGAAAATGCCACTGACCCGAGAAGAAATTGTATTATTATATTTATTATTCTCGAAAAGAATTACAGCGGGGCATATTTTGTCAAAACAATGTAATACTATATTCTAGGGATCTAGGGATAGTAAGGTAATACTAACGAGAGTGTTAGAAGATGAAAGTGATGAAGAAAGTGTTAGAGTGAGAGAAGTGCTTTTAATGACTCGAGTTAGTTTGCCTCTTACCTACCGTGATGCATGCAATGTTTTTCATCACACTTGCGGACCGAATCTTTCTGTGGACATATGAAAGTTAAGATCTAGCTAGAACGCTAATTTTCTTGTTGGACGAATACAAGCTGATAGCCTAATTTGTATGTCCCAGAACCGTTAGTTTTGGCGATGTCCACAGGAAAGACGCCCGTTTTCGCGAACGCTGTATGACCCTAAAACACAGGTTGAAATAATATTAGTGAGCCTGTTTTTTATTTAAATTTAGCAATTGGTGTTCCTTATTCTCCTATAGTTATTTATGTGACTGCCACTTAATGAAACAATTCAAGACTGTTATTCTATGAAACGAGCCAACAACGAGGTTCAAATTAAGGTGCATTCAGACCAAGCGAACATTCGCTATTCTAACCTCCCACTCCACGAAATTCGATAGTTACACAAAACGTGATTGGTTGATTTCGTAGAGCGGGGGATAGAACAGCGAATGCTCTTTTGGTCTGAATGCACCTTAACATGACATTCTCAACGAGAGTTAAATAAACCTGAATTAAATTAATACATGTATCTAATGACATACTAGGCTATTAAGAAAGAAAAGCGGTGTTATGATATTCTACAAATGCCCTATAAGTATAGCATCGCATTTGTGTATCCGAGAGTTCTAATTGGCATCGATTTTTTTTTAGTTTTTTTGAGCTGAACTTCCTTTAGAAGAGTTTACTTATTATCAAATTCAATATCCGATTGATTTTCAGAGATTTAATTACCTATTTCGACCGTCCTATATTTGGCGACAATGTGCTTGAAAGTACTATTTCCATTTAATTTTTTCAGAAAAAGTACTATTGATTCGTCTCTTTAACTTTGACATTTGAAGTTATCTGACCTAGTTAGTGCAGAATGTAGCTCGCATTGACGCTCTCCGATGTATAAAACACACAAAGAATGTGTCTGCATCTGTTCTGTTTAACAAGAGAACGCTTGTGATTGCACGCGAACGGTTTCAACGAGGCAATCCTGTGGTGTGCCAAGTTGAGCCAGCATTACCACTCGTAATGGAGCAATAACCAAATAATAACAGGCTTTGTAAATATTAACTCCTAGAAAATTGTTCTGAATACATATTGCCTTTTAAGTAGTTAGTTGATGGGAGGATGGGATGAGTTCATTATATTATTGTTGTTGTTGGAAAATTAAAGGTATCAAGTACATTCAAACGACTACGATTAATGTATATACATAGTTATAAACCACGGAATAATGTCTTTATTATATGTTGAATATTATAATTATGTCCTCATTAGTAACACTAACAAGTAGTCTGGCGATAAGTGGTTTTTATAGTACATCAACAATTTACCATGCTGGCAGTACAAAAATGACAAGTTGATGTATTTTTCTATAGGTAGGTACAGCCAGCAGCAAATTTGTAGCAGTCAAAGTACCGTAACCAAATAGTTCAGTACACCAAACTAAAGGAGGATGGGCAAAAATGTATGGACCCTGGCCTAATAGCCAATAACAACAAGCTATATATTTTTGGAAAGGTTGTTTTGTACTCTACAATATTTGTTTAGAAAGAGACGGTCTAACAGCTGTGGCAATAAAGTTATAGCTGAAACAATAATTTACCAATGAGACACTTATTTCGTAATATTCACCTTTGAATATTTTTTGGACAAGATACAATGATCCCTAAATATATTTTTATATACACATACAGAGTATCTTACGAGACTACGACATATTTGCGGAAATTAAACACTTTATTAATTTAAGACTAATTAGGAACGAGTAATAATGACGGTCACTAACTGTCAATTACGAACACTTGCGATAGTTAAATACCTACTCTGTGACTCCCAGTTTTTAAGTGCTATTAAGTTTCTTCACACACATATTTGGAAGTTTCTGCCATAGTAAAAGTTACGGAGCTTAACACAAGCTATCCAGAGGCATACCGTTTGTCGTTATTGGCCAATAGGCCAATTTGCCCACCCTCCTTTATGATAAAACCCAAACAGTTGCATATACGCTAATAATATTCGATATTAAAATGTGAAATCCCCGTTTCGCGACATTATGTTCCTAGGTCATTGTTTTATTTATGCCAGTATGTATTATACCTATGTTGATATCGTGTTGTGCCAGGGCATAATAAATGTGTAAGAGGCAGAAAGTAGGAGCCCTCTGCTCGGGACCGATTTTGCGCTCGATTTGCTTCGTGATAAGTTACTTCTGTTAACGTTTGTACCTACCGTAGTTATTTTTACCCTTACAAACTCACGAGAGCTTTTGTTTTAGTAAATAGCTTTATAGATGGCCAAGGAATAAGGGCATTCCCGTTGTCAGTAAGGTTTTACGCATAATCAGCTCACTAGGAGATTTTTTTGTAAATTATTTTTATTTTCAAAAGTAGTAGGTGTATAATAGTTATCGTAGTCACGGGCACGGGGATGTACTTTTTGGCCATATTGTTTACCCTTTCACCGCCAATGAATTGATATGAAGTCGGAACATTTCGTGCCCCACACGCCACGACTTGGTACATATCAAGTCGTGAAAATCGAATTCAAATGCTCCTTCATTTAACAATACTTATAAAGTTGACAGTTGTTTACACGCATTTTGTTGCTTGGCGAGAGTTTGAAAACAGCATTTGTTTATAGTAGTTTCTTTGAAATATTAATTGCTATTAATTGCAGGTAGTCTTTCTAGGTCATCTCTAGGTCTCTCAGGACTTTACTCAGTGCCTTAATCGTATATGTTTCACTCTGTATAAGTTTAATGATTATACCTAGATATTTTTCTAGCAGGAAAGAGAGATTGACAAAATGAAACATCGACATAATTGTTATCGATAAGTTTTGTAGCAGTCTATAAATAAATAATGCGCTGTAACTTGGAGATAAATTACAAGAATTAAAATCATATTCAAAACGCTACTTTTTATACATTTTTTCTAATTAACACCAATCTAAAAAAGACTAATAAAAAATACTCTATCACCATAGGCAATAATAATATTAGGTATTTAAAATAATAGAGATTGGCTCAGCTGTGCTATTCTCTTATTTACACATTTGACGCTGCGTTCGTCAACGAGCTCGACGTCGAGACAGCCTTGTCTAAAATCCTAGCTGTTTTATTTGACATAAGGAACCGCGGCTGTGAGCGAGGTTGTGGGCGAGTTCGTCGCTGTTTTTCGTTAGAGAATACGAAGTTCGTACATTAAACGTCAAACTCTCGACGCAGTGTAGTTCCAGCTCACGCCGCATTCGTCGCCGAGCACTAGTGTCGTTTAAAGTACATTAGTGAATACCTACCATTTTTAGGCTCGACGCTGCCGCAGCGCTGACACAGCGCTGACACAGCGCTGACACAGCGCTGACAGCAAGGCGGTTTCCTTAGTGAATAACACTGCTGGACCGAGATGAGTGGCGTACTAGAAGAGAGGCCTATACTCAGTGCAAATGGCTGAAATGTTGATGATGATGATTAAAAAAAAAACCTAGATAAATCCTGTTTTTCTCGGTTACCTGATTTTACGAAATTAGCATCTTCATGAGAATAGGGTGTACTCATCGATAACATGTCGATGTTTCATTTTGTAAATCTCTCATTCCTGCTAGAAAAATATCTAGGTATGTATATTAATGATCATAAACATAATATTTACTTCGGTTACTGCGAGGATTACACATGAAATAAAACGATGTAATCGAATAAACTCCCGTATATTCATTAAACTTCATCCCGACGTTTCGAACACTTTACAGGGTTCGTGGTCTGCGGGCGACCCCGTGAGTTTATCTATTTTCATAATTTTATTTCACGTTCATAAACATGTCACATTTTGTGATAATAACTGAAAAATTACCTCCTAATGCGTCTATGCGCATAGTTAATAGGAGAGGCCTACGTCCAGCAGTGGACTATTACAGGCTGATGATGTGATTTGATGTGAAATGAAAAATATCCATGATAAACACGCTAATATAATAAACGCACATTACGATGTGAGAGCGCTCTAATAAAGTGGATCTTAACAAACCCGTCGATTACGCATTGTTAGTAGTGAATTCGATAAATATTACGCCAGAAACTTAACACTACCGGGTTGCCGGCTACTAGAGTGGGCATGGCCATCTCCGAGGAACACGGATGCCACTTTTTACCGCATATAATAAGGTAATCTAGAGACTTCCTGCGAGCAAGTGGCGCGAGCCATTACTGCGCGCTGATGCTCGTAAACGATCAACTACTTCACTTCATTTTGTAGTTGCTCACATTCTGACATGTGAACAACCCGTCTTTTTTACTTCGACCATTTTGAGCCTTTGGGCTGAAGTCATTATCAAAATCATTCCCGAATTTGATACTTAGACCAATAAGACAAAACAAATTTTTGAAATCGTACAATCTTAATTAAATGCTTTAGAATTATGTAAGTAATACATATCGTTTACCTATATAGGTAACTACGTAAATATCCTTAATTAAACTTATTAACACTCTAAATATTGTTAGTTAACATATGATTTAATAAATTAATAAAACTTTATTTACTTGCAGTAGGTAAGAGATTTTTTTTATTTAGGATTTTAGGAACGTAATTACAGTTCTTAGCTCCAAAGCTTAAGACATTTTCTTGTATATATTTTTATTTATACGGGGTATTGGTAGAAGTGGGTTAGGTAAAGTATTTTGATCCTAATTAGAAAAATAATTACTGGCGGTTCTTTTTATTTAAAAATCAATCAGCCAGCTGTTATTATAAATACAGCACCTGAATAACTCTGAACTGTGATTAAAGGATTTTTTTATGAATCGATACTTACACTGCTTAATTATTTTTACAACACTTTTTATTAGGATTTTATTTGGACACAAACTACAAAGCTATTTAAAACTATATTGTAAGCCAGTTTTTGTTAGTAAGAGATTTATTTTTGCATAAAATTGTTTAAACGTGATTATACACTCGCGGTCAATGAATACGGGTCGAGTGGTATTTTTCATTAAAAATACTGGAAACCTGCTGATCTCAAATGTTAAGAAAAAATTATTTGTAGTAAAAGGAATGGTTTTTGACATCAAATTGTATTGGAATTTCCCTGCATTTTTCACATAGGTCATGTCGCTTCGTCGGGTTTCTTGTAAAGTATTTCTTTCAGTTTTCTTTCGCGTCTCTAATTGAAAAATGATTTCGTGGGTGGTGATACGCAACCCCGTTTGAGTGACAAGAATATCTGACTCAAAACAACGATGTTTATGTTTTTGACAATATGAATATCGTCTAGAATTGTCTAATTTAGTAAAATTGTATAAGATTTAATTTTAATTATTACATCGTTTAGTTATTTGTCCTTTATCAGTTATGCCAAAATATTGTTGCGACGGCCATGTGGCGCTGTCGTCGCGTACGGTCCCGATATGCAGATTTTCTAATTCATAAATATTACCTATGTACTTTTGTTAGCGTATAAAATGGGCGCATTTTAAAAGAGCCAATTCCCGTACGTGGTCAAATCAAGCATATAAATTGGTTATACGACACATTTCCCTTATGCCGGATGCAATCAATTTGAACGCTCTGGCGCACGGCGCAAGCGCTGGCTACAGTCGACCAAAGAACTCTGTCAAATAATCATCTCTAGATTCGTTTGTGACACAAGCACTGAAAATTACGATTAACCTTCTGAACCGGTCACTTAACTTTACCCCGAGAATAACTAGTGTGTCAAAGAAAAGTTGAATTTAAAATCATAGTGAATCACAATCTAATAATGCATACTTATATAACAAGTTCCGTATATTTAAAATAATAATAAAATATAGATACACAGTGATTAAATAAAGTTTTATGAAAATAGTTCGCTGTCTTGGTGGGTATCACTAGCATGTGATACCTGTCATCATTCACCACGGAAAATATTAAGAACGAGTTAAAGCGCCCCAAACGCAAAAGGATTTCCGACATGAGGTGAGGAATTCTGGATAAATTATTCGCAATAATATTTTTATTTTAAATATCGAGTGGACGGAATGGCGAGGACGCCCGCCGCGGCGGACGGAAAGTAGTTTCCGCCTATTGCTCTCGGTACAAGGATGGTTTGGAAGGTCAATCCGTTATTTAGAAAAGTACTTAATGATAAAAGAAGAAATAAAATGCAACTTTACTTTGCATTTAGTTTTTACGAGTATATTTACATGTATTGTTTTCACTAATTTTACTTACTCGTATGTCGTATAAATATATTATATTCGTAATTGTATGCAAATTAAATTTAAAAATATCATAATCAATTAATATTAAAAGTAACTTAAAAACAATAAGAGTAAAACTAATTAAGTTAGCAAATAAATCGCCCATCGTCGTTCCTCGCACTCGCAGCGCTTCCGCGTTGAATGGCCATGGACAATGGACACTGACAACCTTTGCACCAGGAACGACTCTGAGCGGGGATGTTTTCGTTTTTTGTCGGATACGACGTCCAATGTCCCGTATAAGCTGCTTAGCACCAGCTCTCCAGCAGCCCGCTGTCTCCACCGCTATCCATGGGAACGAAAATGTAGCTTGGCAAGAAGACTATAATTTTACTTATTAATCAATAGGTAGGTACTACATATTATTTTATTATTATGTGGGGAGACTATTTATATAATATAATATACGGTTCAAATAAAAATGTATTGCAGTTTAAAAACAGTACGTTTATAATAGATTACGATTTCTTTAGGATCGATTATTCACATAAATATTAAATATTGTATGTCTAGGGCTTAGCCTAAAGGTTCGTGCAGACCAAAAGAGCATTCGCTGTTCTATTCCCCTACTCTACGAAATTCCATCGTTACACAAAACGTGATTGGTCGATTTTGTAGAGCGGGGGATAGAACAGCGAATGCTCTTTTGGATTGTATGCACCTTAATGTTATTAACTCAAAAAGAATAGAGGCATATAGCGATTTGTTTATAATAATATCTTTTATTTTTCTCATTGGTGGTGTAAATAGTAGTATGTGTCACACGGTATCAAAATAATTTTCGTTTCGTTTTGATTCCCTCATTACGCTCAGGATTCTAAAATGGAATATATCGCTTCATTCGGGCTTTAATGAACGCCCTCGCTGGAAATATATCATTTTGATCCCTTGTGACACAATCTACTATTTTCATTTATTGTGCACATTAAACAAACAACATTCAGTAACAAACAATAATAACAAAGATCCACAGGTTATGATATGGCATGTTCTAGTTTTGTTAGTTCATTATAAATATTATAATATCTACTAGCTTACGTAGGTATGAGTTTATATACGTAGTTCATATCAATGATTTTCCGGATGTTATACAGAGTGACCTTAGCCATCGCGAAAACGCTGAAGCCCCACAACTTACTACTAAGTAGTGGTCTGGCGTTAATATATATTAATTAAAACAAAAGATAACATTTATTTATATAATCTACGTAGTGGATACAACCCAAGTTAATGTGTCACTGCACTTAGCTGTGATGACATTAGTCATAAGTCAGAATCTGATCAATACGAATAGGAGGAGGATTAGATCCTGACGGATTTCAAACTATTCTTTGTACATAGCATTTCTTCAGGAGCTGCTGTCACATACAGGTTGCTCTAAAGTAACAAAAATGATACTTTCTTAATTTCTTCGTAACGGCTACATTAATTATTGTTATAGTACAGCGTATAGGTAGGTGCTGTAGCTATACCATGATCAGCTACTACGATATTAACGCGGACTTACTTTCTATCCGGCTCGCTCGCACCAATACTTGAGTACGAGCGGGATGTATGGAAAAACAATTTTCAATTTTTCTATTGGGTACATAATAGTTACACCCCAATATTCAATTTTATTTTTCTCATGTATGAGTACTTACGTGGTTGTGTGCCGACCGTCAGTCATAGTTAATCGATGACTGTTAAAAATTGTAATAATATTATAGATACCTATACAGAGTATACAGACTGATAAAGGATCCTTTTACCCTGTTTACGGCGCAAAACTCTGTATTAAACAAAAAACCTGTAAAAAAGAACCGGCACATAACCAAACAGACAAACATAGTTATATACCAAGGAATTTCTCCGAAAATGGAACGGAGAAACCGTCATATTAATTTAGTCGGTGATTGTACCCTAAATCCTTCATTTTGTTCGTAATGAAATAATAACGGCACTACTTTATTATTTTTTGAGGTTGTTTATATTTCATTTTTGTTACAGGGTCGACTTCCGCGGACTCAAGTGCGCCACAGCCACGGCACTCAGAGCAGGCATCAAAGCTGCGATGTACGAAAGCAGCTGTTCTTACGCTGGGGCCTTGGAACTCAAACGTAGCGCACTCAAAGAGGAGCCCTGGCCGACCACAGAATGGCCTCCGTACCGACTTCACCAGTCGACCTTCGAACAACTGAAGCAAAGTGTAGAAAAGGCCAAAGCGGCGCTGCAAGACCGCTCTGGGCTGCTGGGTACGGCGACTGCCTTCGGTGACTTCTACGGGGGGCAGCTGGGCCAGGATGCCACCAGCACAGCCCTCGGCTTCGGCAGGACCACGCGGACAGAGGACTCCATGCTGGGCACGATAGATAAGAGCAAAGCACTAGGTAAATATTTATCTAATTAAGTCAAATGCACGACGTGTCATCAAAAATCCCGGAATATTTTATTTTGTTCTATCGTATATTATATGTATTGTTCATATACTCGTAGGTATATTGTGTTACATACACAATATATGAACTTGTATGTATGTTATTTTATTCAATAACTACTTACGATCCCAATTTCATGTAACAATATAGATCTTTACAGTTTACAGGAATCGTACGGATGTTATTAGTACATTTCAATGCAATTGCAAACAAATTTTTTTTTGCCGAGAGTTATAGTTGGAGCACGAGTGAAACGAGGGCGACAATCACCCGAGTTAAAAAGAAGTTTTTACGCGTGTATCGAACGACTTTTTACATAAGAAGTGCCTTAAAAGAGAAATTAACGCACGCGAAACGTGTACAAAGCTTACTTTTCCACACTAGTTAGGAAAAATATGTAGCGTGTTGTATTAAAACAGTTTACAAATATTTCCAGTGTAAGATATCACGATTCGCATCGAGGATTACACACTATCAAAAATATTATCCACATCCGACTATCCGTTTGGTAAAATTCCGTTTTACTTAAATATTTACCTAAATTAATATAATTACATATTTTCACTATTTTCGACGAGACCATCTATGTAATCTTCCTTATAGACACGAATTGACAGCATCGTCAGTTTGAATCGAGAGTCATAAACTCATAAGAATCAGAATCAACGATTTGTTTTTATATCTGGATTCCAGATATTATAATGAATCGACCATGGTACCGTGTCTAATCGTTTGTCTTTGTTGCCGTAAACACGGTACCATCATAAGTACGGGATACATAATTATTAATCAAATTGTGAAGATTGGCGAAACGAGAATTGGTATTTATTTTAGAAATTTTGTGGATTTAGCGCCTCTCTATTTATTATAATTAATTATTTTTAATAATGTTGTAGATATACAACATTTAGTTTTTTTGTTTCTACATGTAACTAAAAACGTTAACATTTTGTATTTGTCGATGTCGGCGACGTGACAACGCTGTCAGAAACATGACTCTACTTTGATGACATATTCATGTACTTGTATTATATTTACTGTTTTATTCTTATTTTTTACTAACGCTATATATCTATAGATATGTAAGCTTCCTAAAGATTTTTTTTTCAATTTCTTAGAATATCTAGGTTATTTATAAAAAAAATAATGTTGTCTTATTTGTCGCGGGCGTAGGGCGGGACGGCTCGGCTGTTCGTAATAGGTACCTAATGTTGAATACTTATGCAATTGTTTCCGCCAAACCCAAGCTGGGTCAGCCACTCAAGATATGCTTTAATTATGAAATATATACGTTGAAGTATTCGTTAAAAATAAGCAAGTTAGTTGAAAGTAAAAACTTAGGTTCTACCATTAATAGAGCAATTATCTATATGACTAAAACTATTTGTACCGTAACTACAACACCACAGATAATTAAACTCTCTCTATGTGAGGTGGGTGTCGCCTAAAGTTACACAAGAATTGCACAAATTGAAAAGATAAAATGGTGAACCTTGCCATAAGTGTCACCTTAAATTTTATAGCGCAAATCTTTCAGCGTGGATATCTCCATCTTAAAAGCCCTCCGTTGCCTTCACAGATAGAATTTCATACAGCATTCACGAAGTATATTATCGATTACCTCACGTGCGAATAGGACGGACTTTACATTGAAAATGCGTTCATAGCGAAGCGGTAGAAGGTCTACTTTAGCCCACTGTCGAAAGAAAGTTGAAACCCTTTCAGATTAAGCGTTCTGATGCTGCGTAGGTATAGAGACGGAAGGCAAGGTGGGGAGCAAGCATCTTCTACATAGATAACAATCGCTCTCAAGGGAGCGAAACGGGGCGTGCGGGATACTTTACCCCGCCGTTGCCGGGGCAACGCACCCGCCCACTAACCGCCCTAGAGATCATCGCATCGCCTTAATAAATACTACTTGTGACGTAAAAATAAAATTTTATTATCTCCGCCGAGTTCATTATTTCAAAACTTAGCCGAGGGTAAGCGGACCCGTTCCCGGGCTTTAACGAGGCACAAGTTGGAAAGAGAATGTTCAATTGTATTTTAAATTTTTTTCATTGCTGTGGAATTGAGAACGTCGTTTGTAAGAATATTCAAGGTGGTTCTGTTATAATAATTAACATTTATTTGTCAAAACGTCTACTGCTCACATCGAACGTCCCCATCGTACCTAACTTTCTCTGTTTATTTATTGTCCTTGTATTATGTCGAGTCGTTTCTTTTCGTAGGTAAATCCGAATTGTCTCGGTATAGGTATTTTACTAGTTTCAAGTTGAATATTGAGGCTTCGTTCTGCCCCAACCTTCTCGGTCCCTGCGCCCAACCTAACTACTGTATAAATATTATCTTTGCTTTGCATTTACATTTTTTATGAATGCTTGATGTCCAACGATGAAAATGTTAGTTCTTTTTCGAGATCTGTTCTATTGTCCGCCAACTCTTTTTTGTGCGTCCTCCGCAATACTTTTAAACAAAAGGCTGTCGCTTTTTAATGCCTTCGCATTTTTATTGACATTGCGCTTGTTAAAGTAAAGTATTTTTTTAATGTATTAAGTAAGATTCCACCTTTTTGAACCACTAACTGCGACAGTGTCATAGTTAGGAATCTTTTGTCTTAATTATCGTCATAATTAGCATGAAAAAGTAAACATTATTAGAAATAGTAAATATGATTTTAACATCAATATTCTTACTGAGCTAAGACTAACAAAAAAACAGCACGCACCTTTCCAGGTTTTCAAATTCGCTGCATACTGTTCAAATTGCTCCAAATTTATACTAGTACAATAAAAAATATATTATGTCATACAAGAGACTCGTACAAAAATGCTCAAAATGTATTTAAAGAATAATAATTTAATATTGATTTATTTACTGTCTCTCGAACTCTAGCAATCGCGGTCAATATTAAAGTAAATTAAAAAAAATCACGTCATTTGAACCTCGTAAAAAAGTTTATGATGATTACAACAATTAAAAGGCGAATCGAGATATTTGAGATGCTTATTATTACATAGACAGTTTGTTCATAGTAAAGTACTTAACGACACTACGGGTAGAAAAGTACCTACATAGAAAATAATGTATTTTAAGAGTCATTTCTAAACAAAGGGAAAGTAAGCACAAGAATGAAATTGAGAGCGCGTAATTTACATAATATTCAAATAACCGCAAAAATCCACGCGCCGAGTCTGATGGCAGTGCCCTAATCTCGCGGGCATTAAGAGCGCCGTATTAAAATTTATAAGTCCGAGCCGAGAGCTCTAAAGAGTTGTTAACACAGGAATGATTGCGGAACGCCCCAGTAGCATGGCTGTTGTCACTGCTTACCAGCACACGGTTCAATGTAACCAACATAAGTGTGACCTGAAGATACATAAAAATGAACCGGAACGTGCGGTCATATTTATACTGGCCATTCGAGTACCAGTAAAGGAATTGGAACGCGTATTCGCCTATCGCCCACCGTATCTACACAGTATACGCACCAATTGTCATCAATTATGATGCCGTACTTTAGATACTATCGCGATAAAATATATATCAATAAATCATTTTATAACGTGCCTGATACGAGCTTATTGATTTTTTAATGTTTATTGCAAGCGAAAGGGCTGGGGTTGGTTTGTTGTTTCACAATCTATATTCATTAGTGTAGACGGCCCGCCCGGTAGAAGATAGGAACTATTTAAAAGGAAATATTAAATTTTGTCTAAGGTGTGTTGGAGCTAGTGTGAATGATTCTAATATTGTCAAAACTATATCAAAATACTCGGGTAAATAAGGTACCGTATGTAGATACATTAAAAATGACAGTGCACTATTATTCATTTCTAGGATGAATTACCTAGGTTTTTTGTCTATAAAAGTTCTTTTTCTGTATTTATTATATTCCGTTTAATATTACGAGATCCGATTTTATCGTTCTTTTAAGAATAGTGTTATTCACTCTGACTTACCAGCGCTAACCCTAATATTTCTAAAAATTGTTTATATAGTTTTTTCATAATATAGTTGGTTAGATCAATTCAAATTTTACAATGTCAAAATTGCTTATCAGATGACTCAATTGTTTATTGGTTTCCTTCGATCGAGTAGGTATGATGTTGACCGCTGGGCTACAGAATCTTAACCTCCTGCCGCCAAGACAGTAATATTTGCCAATGAAATTTGGATTGACATTGTAGGAAATAGAGTAAAATTTCTTTTTCCCCTCACTAGCTCGTAAAGCGCTCGTTTATCGTTTAATACGAGCGGGTAAAAACGCTTTTTACACACTTGTGAATAAAGTAATTTGACATTGCTCTAATTCCTATAGCCCCCTACTGCCTAGTATAAGTGGATCTTTATGACCGTAGTAAACATGCGCAATCGGAGCTCACATGTTAAATTGGTCGTTCTCATGGGTGACTTTGTAAGCCATTGGCTATATTTAAATTCCAGAAGTAACTCTATTCTACGATACGTTTCGACATTAAGTTTTAAATGGTTTCTTTAAGTTAATTTACATTTGGATGAGATTTGTAATCATATTTCCTCGCGATAGTGAGGGGAAAAAAAGTTGTATTACACTTGGCAGCAAAGTTTGTTCAACTCTCGTGCCTTGAGACCTTCGCAATACTCAAGATTCCAGTTTTTGAACCACTCGCTACGCTCGTGGCTCAATTTTGGAATCTTTCGCTAGCTCAGGTCTCAATATTGGCACGACAGTTAAACAACAACTTTGCCCCCTTGTATAATAAATAACTATTGTTTCAGGAGTCCTTTTTATAGGTCTCTGGGCGGCTAGAGGATATGGTACATTTAGACCAAACGAGCATTCACTTATTCGTTCGCTACCTACACAAAACGTGAGTCGTCGAAATTCGTAGAATGAGCGAATGCTCGTTTGGTCTAAATGCTGCTGATTGATAATGCTTAAAAATTGCTAAATGATAATATGATAATAATTGTTCTCGTATTAAGGTGCATTCAGACCAAGCGAGCATTCGCTAATCTATCCCCCCACTCTACGAAATTCGATCGTTACACAAAACGTGATTCGTTGATTTCGTAGAGTGGGGAGATAGAATAGCGAATGCTCGTTTGATCTGAATGCACCTTTAGGTAGTTTACAGTTTTTTTTTATTATTATACCACGTCGGTGGCAAACAAGCATACGGCCCGCCTGATGGAAAGCAGTCACCGTAACCTATGGGCGCCTGCAACCCCAGGGGTGTCACATGCGCGTTGCCGACCCAATAAGAACTTGTACACTGCTCTTTTGAAGAACCCCATACTGTAGTCCAACGGGAAAACCTTTAAGAAAGTTTAAACGATTTTTCATTTCGTGTGCATTTTGGTGTCGTTCTTACTATTTAAAGACAAAGTACTTAGTACAATACTTCAAGAGTTTTAGATTTAAGATTCTAACTGAACTAGTGGGCTGGTGATCGATTGACAGGTACACTAGGTACAGTCGACTAGAAAGAGATGTAGCCACTTTTTCACCTTACAGCGTTGTATCCAAACGATTTATTTGTATTGTACCTAGTTTGTAGCACTGTTTGTAGTCGACTGTAGGTACCTATAGTTTATTTTTTACTATAATACATAGAGTGTTAAACATCGCTCACGTTTATGCAATGAAATTTATACTAAACGCGTAAAAGGTTTAAAAAAATGCGTTATTTGTTCCCTACAATAAATAAATGTATTTCCTGGTTAAATAATATAAGCGAGAAACGTATAAATAAAACCTGGATTACATATTTTTTATAATAAATTAACCATAACAGGTAGTTCACAGATTAAAAACCGTATGCAGCGAACCAGCCCACAATAAAAGCAAACAAAACAACACACATTATTAAGCACTTACATTAAGCCAATAAGTCAGTCCGCACTTGAAAGCGTTCTCACAGCATCATCCCCGTCCCACTGCGCAACAGCAAAACAAACAATTACTACACAATCAATGACCACTCACGCGCAAACCTAGTATAAATCACCACTATAATGGTGTGCGCATTACGTCGAGTGATATCATTTTTAACTCCCTAGCTCGACAATGAATGGCGCGCTGCCTTGCGCCCGCGCACGACGTAAACATCAGCTAGCTCATGGCTCATCTAAAGCAAGGGCGAATGTAAAAAAGCCAAGCGAATTACATCTTACCGCCGTTGCGATAAGAACTAAATTGGCAACTCGACTTTTAGGCGCTTGTACCATGTAGATAGGCCGCGTCAGCATGTTGTGCTCAGCATTTCATGGGAAACGTAGCCGGGACAATGTATACTTAATTGCGCGATAGAAATACCAGTAATGATGAGCTCGTCCCCTTCGTTTTTGAGATTTATGCGCTTCCCCTGACCACCCGAAAAGTACGCGACATATTTATTTATTCTCTACAAATAAATAGCTCTAAACATATTGCGCGGAGCATCGCAGAATAATTAATAGTCGTAGCACTGGGAGCGTGGGAGAGGGTTTTTTTGTCATCGATAACTGTTAGATGATATTTTGTAGTAAAGATTTTTGTGTAACTTTTTTTAAATAACGAACATGAGTGTGAAATATTTAAAAATGACCTTTATTCTCAGGATCTGATAAACTGGCCGGCGGGCTAGGGAAGGGCTACTCCACACCGTCGCTGTCCGATTCCCTGCGTGCCACCAAATGTTCAGGTAAGTTTCATCGTGTTCATTTTCTTAAAGAACTTATTTACAGCGCGTGTAAATCTAATACGGGAGATAAATTAAACCTAGCATGGAATTCATCAGTTTTTTTTAAGTTACACTTAATTATGACCCCACAGATTTTTTGGATGATATTCGGAGCAGCAATGCTGGTACAAACATTTGTTAATATTGATAAGCAGACATAGAAGTCACGGTGGCACGAACAAAATTTTGCTAGGAACTTCCACTAGATATTATTTCATCGATACCGTAAACTGGGGATACATTGATCAATTTTAAAGTTTAAACTTCAATATCTTCTAAAATTAGGCGTAAAAAATTCCAAAAATAAAATAGTAACATCAAGTTTTTGTCATCTTTCTCGGTAAAAAAATTTGAAACGATACTTTAAAAATGTATGAAGATAGAAAAATAAAACGTTGTGATCAAAGTTAAACTGACATTGGGGTTACTTTGATACCTTATGTTTTTTTTAGGGTAATTGAATGTAAACCCGTACAGGAGTAATTTCTCCTAAGAAAATAAATAAATCCGTTCGCAGTATCAAAAGTTACAACAATTTACGTCGTTTTGGGGTTATTTTGATCAAATATTTGTGATCAAAGTAACCCCGATATATTATAAAAAAAACTTCAGTATTCAACTTTATTAAAAACAAAAATCAACCATTGAAGAGAGAACAATCTTCTTATAAAATAAACAGTCAAATGGATAGACATACCATAACCAACTATACGTAAGATTCTGATCAATGTGACCCCATGTAGGTGATCAAAGACACCCCATTGAATAAAAACAATTGTTATAGTACATAGTTTGAATTGAAGACCCCAAAACGTTATATTTGTATACCTAAACACACTTGTGACAAGTTAATTGTGATTAAGAACCGTTTACTCCACTAACCTTATTGTTAGTTTAGAAGTTATTTTATACACGAAAAATAGCAAAAAGCATACGTAAAGATAAACACGTGATACGCTATTCTAACAACCGTACTCATTTAAAGTGTCTAAACAATTAATAAGGATAACTATCGTTCTTGCCAGACTTAAAAAAAAAATATACAGATGCGTTAGGTAACGGAAGATATTCGCGATTAAAAAATAAAAGAAGTTTTTATCAATGTAACCCCAAAGTTCAAAGTAACCCCAGTTTACGGTAAGTTATTCATTTTTATGACAGAGTTAACGTTATGACTGCGAGATAAATCTATCTTAATTATAGGCTTAGTTGTAGAGCATTCGAGAATTAAGCTTACTTTGGAGTATAATAGATCGAATATGGAAACGTAGTTAGTTGTTAAAGCTCATTTTTATATACTTAAGTTTTACACGTCTTAAAAAATACATAAATAATAACATTACTGATGGGTAGTCATCAGCATTCTTTAGTCATTTTCTATGTATTCGCTGAAATTATCAGCTAAAATATGAAATGCCATGTCGACATTAGGATTCACTTATCGATGAATTTAATACGGAAGGAAGTCCCTAGTTAATTGACGTTATTGCTACCACGATTTCTATGTCTGTTGATAAGGCAGTATTAACTTGAGTAAGTACGTTGCTCTACATTACGCGCCGCATTATTTTGTAAGGATAATTTTGTTGCTAAGTTATCTAAATGTATAGGTACTTGTTGTTGTTGTTGTTGTTTTATCTGGCCATTTTTTTCCGCAACTCGACATCATAGGTGCCTATTTTGCGTAGTCCCAACGCTGGCCCGGTACTTGTTGGGGACTTCACATACACCCTTGAATTTCTTCGCAGGTGTATGCAGGTTTCCTCACGATGTTTTCCTTCACCGTAAAGCACTTGTGAATATTAAATAATATTTCGTACATAAGTTTTTGATAAACTCATTGGTACGAGCCGGGGATCGAACTCACGACAGCTGCGTAGCAGCCGTGCGTTTTACCGCTAGGCCACAAATACGATAGGTACTTATTAATATTATGTCTCAAACTAACACCCGTTAAGAGCTTCGCCCCTATCAAACTTACGAGTACACCCTGTATATCTTGTTATAGCTGTAACGCTTTGTTAGTGACCTTTATCACAGATATTACAGTACAGCTGCTGATAATTAGCTATTATTATTCATATTGTTATAAACCCTTTTAACAAGAACACAATACCTTTACGTAGTGGTCAGCCACTACACTACATATACTCGTACCGCAAACTATCTACAAACTCGTGATAAGGGGATGTAATGCACAGTACCAATACGTCCAACTAAGGCTATCTCTAGATTGTGCAAATAGCTCCAAGTAAATTAATTATTCTTCAAAACTACGATAACTACGGGCCATTATAAATTAAATGATTTTACTGTTTGCTTAGCATTAGAAAATTAAAGTAGGTAACCAAACTACTTATATAACTATCGCACAAGTGATCAAAAGCTTAACTACTCATGTGCAACATACGGACATTTACCTATCTATTTAAATATAACAAGAATTATGAAACATTAATATTCTATACCAACAGATAATTGGTATACCTACTTAACATATTCATTTGTTCGTGTAGAAAATTAAGCAAAACTTTTGTCTGCACGTCGAAATCAAAAGCTCACATAAATTTATTAGACTTAGCTTGTCTCTCAAAAAGTTAATTACGCAGAAAATAGTTGGCATGTTAAGTTGTCGTTGCTGTCCCGTAAAGACGCTTATATTTGTCTAGCCAAGCGTGCGGTCAAAGCTTCAAGGAGGATCTGAAAGAACGGTCGCTGACGGACAATTAAAAGTTACCTCTCCGAGATCAAAGAGATATTCATTTCGGTTGGTGAAGCGGTTAAGGACTGAGAGTGCGAGCTGCTGAGGGCATTGTATTATGCGACTTTTGTGATAACATAATCGACGGGTGTGTCGATGCATGTAAAAGCCACTTAAGTTTCTTTTTAAATCATAATTGGACCTGGGCATGTTAACGTACGTATAAGAAGGGAGGTATGTGCACTGCGAATGTCTCGCTCAGTTTGGTAAGCCATATTCAGCGAATGTCATCTTGCTCAAATCGTGAACAAAGCTCGATTGGATTTATCCAACTTACAGTAACTCACAGCCAAACGGCGCTAGATCCTACTTGTAGGGTTGTATTCCTACCCCGTTGAGGAAAATTACCAGATAGCTTAAAGACGACACAATATGTGGTAACGACGCATCTTGTCTCATGACGTATCATCTTGTCCCATTAAGATGAAAGGATCAGCAACCGTTGGATTTGTACGGGCATAGGATAGGAACCTAGGCCGTATGCTTGCTTGCTGCTGTCTTAGTATAAAAATGTAGAGCTAACTGAGAACTTCAGCATTTATTATAATTAATAAATCTAATAATAGTAATCCTTTTGTTAGCTTATCCTTTAATATTGAAATTCGTACCTAAAATTCCCATCCATCATTCAATTCACTATAACTTACAATGAGTACCTAGTTAGATTTTATGAATATTTTAAGATGTCTGATATAATTAATACTCTTTTTTGTAAATATTCATTTGTAATAGGTATAATGGGAGGTGCTTGCCCCGAAACCATAGGTATAAGTACCGGCACGCGTCATCACATGTTTTGCTGGTAATTAAGGACCCTTCATGTTGAAGAGGCTATCGGTGAAATAATCAATGGCGTTTTGGCTGGTCATTTTCACGAGGACAAATAATAGAATATGGCAATAACAGACATTAACATTCAAAACAATCAATATATGTATATCGAAGAGAACAAATTATTTATTTCTGTTTATGCGTTTAATTATATTTAGTACGAACCACAAGTAAAACTAATTTAGTACATTTTAAAATAGTGGAACATTCATTACTAAAAATGTGTAATACGAGTAAGTACTTGGTGCAACGTACATTGTATTGCACCTATATTGAGTCTTATTAGATAACTTAGTTCAGAGTAAGTTTTATTATGAGCTTATAATATAATATGTAAGAAACACATTAAATAATGTATATTTATCGATGAGAAAATATTCCCTCGTATCTGATCTATAATTCGTTAAACATAATGGGCACCAGTAAGTGCGGCTTAATTTTGCACGGTGTATCAACGTCGAGTGGCGAGGGGTGGCCCGCGCCGCGCTGCGCGAGCGGCGGCGACGGCGCGTGCGCCGCGGAGCGACGCCAACTCGCGGTGACAACCATGTCGAGCTTTGATTTTTTCCCGCGATCCACAAAAGATGTGGGGTTGAACTATCATGGTAATTGCTGCGCTGATGTAATGGGACACGCTTATCTTCACAATTGTTGCCGCATTTCAATAATGTTTTAATTAAGCTGTCAAATCGTGCGGTGAGTCATGGAGTTTTTTAGCAATTACAGCATTTGTAGACTTACTTTTTAACCACAGTTTATATACGCGTATGAGAATAAATTATTATGTGTTCATTGGAGTTATTCGCCTTCTACTCTGACACTCTTGAAACTTTAAATATTGTCAAGTTTATAATTGACAGAAGAAAATAGAAATAAAAACTAAAATCACTTACACTTAAAAAAAATTGTTAGAACATGTAACGTTTTAACCTGCCTATTGATACCTTAAAAAAATTCTAAATTATTAGAGCAGTAAATTTACCAACACAGTAGTTAAATGAAATCAGTTTAAGTGTAATAACTTCTTATCAAATAAAGGTTTGTTTTGTTGTAAGTAGGTTGATGAAATGAACAAAATGTATATTATGTTTTTGAATAGTTTGCAACCCGTATATGAATCCCCCTGGGCCCCTAAGCTTTGGCCGTGTGGTGACGGCAGTAAGAATACATTTGTCACCCCCCCAACTCCTTCTGCAGGTGTCGTAAGAGTCGACTAAGGGATTGAAGCGTCACTGACCATTATTTGATAAAACATTGGTGATGGGCAGCAGCGTCATCATAGTGGACATTGCGTGGCGATTATGGGCATTTACTCTTAATGCCTCTATACGCATAGTTAATAGGAAAGGCCTACGTCCAGCAGTGGACTATCAGAGGCTGATGATAATGATATGAATCCCCCTGGATTTACCAGTGTCCTTATGATACGGTTACTATACTTACCACCATGCGATTACGATTCTTGTGATACAGTCAAGTGCAAAAATAAGTATTGAAAGAATCCGCTCATAAATATATGTTAGCGTACACCTTATTTTGTCTTGGCTGTACAAAAAATCAGTTTTTGAATAATTATCTTCAACTAAGTAACAAACTCTCTCCAATACATGGTATGATAACAAAGAAATTCAATTTCGATGTGTCTAAATCGGGTAAACGAGCGAGTGTGAATGGCGAGGCGACTGCGCCACCCGCGCCGCGCACCCCCGATATCGGGCAGTCAATCATTCTGCCGTTCGGTTCCGGCGCAGCGCGATCGCTAACCGGCTGGGCGGCGCGCTGGGACCGTCACTAATTTGTCACGGATTCGGTTTAACGAGTACCGCTTTATGGACTTAATGAAGAGATCCACCCGTGGGAATCCGGTATGGTACATATTTACATAAAACATTTACATGCATAGAAGCAGAATCACTTTAGGCGACATTGACTAGAAAATAAGAAAATTTGGCAACGGTGTAGCATGAAGAAAATCATACATACTCGTATTATATGTTGTAAATGTAAGTAATTAGTACAGATTTAGTACCTACATAATCCTTCCACTTCGGCTTTTCACGGAAATGTCCAAATTCGAATAGCTGTCAGAATGAACTTCGGTATCCATTGCACTGAAGCTAAAATTGCGACATGCTGCAGATTTCTAAGAATGAACTTTTAACAGTTATACATTAGTTCTTATTGATATGAAGGTATGACTCACCATTTTTCCGATAGTCGTAACGTCATACATATAAGGCTCATTTATAAAAATTGTCAAATGTTCATTCTTAGAAATGGGGAACTTTATGTTTTCATGAAAAGATAAAGATTTTTCACTACGCCTGTACCCATCCTTAGGTTTTTGGCTTCATAAGCTAAAAAATATCTAAAAAATCCGCTGCGAAAACTTTTTTAAAATACAGGTAAATATTTTTACATCATTATTCAAATTACTTGAATATCTTAAACCAACCAATACTATCACTTTGCACAGGGTTGTTTTTAATTTTATTCATACATACCATATAGTATAGGTACTTACTAATGTTAATCTTAACTAAAACACATTTAGTTTTGAGGTTTCAGTATTTATTTTATAATTGATCATTAATATAATTATTATCGACATAGTGTCTGTCAGAAATTTAAATATTAAATGAAAACAGGCTTTCTGCAGCCTTTTACACATTAGTTTACATGTATGCACATACTTTTATCGGCCTAAAGCCATTTGTAACCATTCTAAAATGAAACATTAGCCTCGTTATGCAAATGAACTAAATACAATCTCAATACAAACATTAAGATTACAAACTATTCATGTGCCGTGATCCCTTTAATCCAACCCCAAGCAAAGTTTATTGCCCGAGACAGAGTTAACAAAATAAATGGCTTAAATTTCTACACCCATAATGAATACATAGGAGGGATACTAAATAAATCATTGTTAGGTTGCATTTCGGACAAGCTTCGGTCGCGGGCGGTGCAAGCTACGAGCGAGCGCTGTTTGGTGGAACTTCGTAAACTAAACTAGTACCCATAGATCAGGATTCTGTAAGAGGGATCTTTTATTGGTACTTAATGAAGAAATTTTCATTACGATATCAATTAGGTATATTACATCTGGAACAGCCGCTAGTCGGTACTCCGGTGTCGTAGGCTGAGGTCGACACTTTTCTGACGAAAACGCTCAAAATACCTGAAAACTCATAACATCAAGATCAACAACTTTTGTGGGTACTAACAAAATTTATTTATCTATTTGGTTTGTACTTTTTTTCGCGGGTAGATACTATAGATATCTATTATAAATTATGAATTAAGATATTATCTTTCGAAGAATCACCTCTGTCCGAGGTGGGATCCATTGGTGAACTTGCTTTACGTATCGAGTAAAACCTAACGTATCCTTCACTTTCCAACTGATGGTACCTACGGCTACAGTAGCCGTACCATGAATTTGCGAGTATCGTTAACGTTAGGTTTTACTCGATACGTAAAGCATGCTATAGCGCTCGAACTTATTGGTTGGACCTAGCGCGATGGCCTGCTTTACAACCTAACGTAACCTCTACTTTCCTACTCATCGGCTACAAATATTTGAGACTATCTCAATAGATATAATCTACATTCGATTCGATGTATCCGATAAACCTGGAAGCTGTCGGGCGTCGCTTGGACAGCGCCAGCGCGGCGGCAGAAAGGCGCGCGGGCCGCGCGGCACGCGTCACACTCCGGAAGTAGCCGGCAGCGCGTGCGCCGATTCACATGTTCAATGGAACGTACGGAGGCGCACTTAAAACATTTTTATTGTAACCAGCTAGACTAGGGGGTGGGTATTGTTGTCAGAGAACACCCTTACATTTTTTAAATACCTACGACTGTATCGATATCAGTTTATATGTTTGATTTGAATAACTGGAACCTGGAGTGAAGAATAATTTAAGTTCACGGTTGAACGTAGTTTTGGGTACCTACGAACCTAAATTTTGTTAATTTAATATGGCAATAACAGACAAGAAAAACTGAATTCACCCGTCTACAACCAATCTAATTTATAATAAACAACGGAAAGGAAGATCTTAACGTTACGCGTGTAAACGCCTATTCGAAAAATGTCGGCCCAAGCCCAAGCCCATATATAGACCTATAACCAGGGATCGGCACCAGATTTTTAGGAAAAATTACAAAAATAGCCCCAACGTTTTAAAATGTTTTATACTTTTATACTCTTTATAGTTTGTAACTTCCCCATGCAAAGTCAAAGGGCCGGTAGCGCCACTAAAAGTATTGAAAAAATAAAAACTTCATTGAAAGTTTAAAAATAATACATTTTATTCGTTTTAGATATCATGTTTCTTAGTAACACTTACTACTTAAGAGCTACACAACCGATACCTATAAAAAAAAAGAAGGAAATTTTATTTTTCTTAAAGTCCAGGTCCGATTCCGAGTACCAAGGTACCTACATGTATTTTTGTTTTTCTTTTTACTAAATTCAACGTCATGGTTCCTAAGACAAGATTTCGCTATAAGCCGCGTTTTCACTTAGTTGTCTAAGCGAGCATTCGTTCGTTCTTGGGCAGATGAAAACAGGATTTTTACCCCAAAATGCCTCAGCATTAATATACCAGGATACTTACACAATCGTCTTTACAATTAGTGATTTGTTTGGTCGTGGACACCTTGTTAGAAAGGGACACTTCCCCAGTAGGAGCTCTCTCAACGAGTACCGTTTTTTTTATCTCAGATTAAGGATAGAATAGATACCAGACAAAAATAGCAACTGAAGATGTATATCTACCCTTAACATCTTTACGGATTATACTGTATGGCAGAAAGAGATGAATATATGTAAGCACAAGTGTAGGTTGTCTGCACTTTCATGATGGTCTAGTGGTGTACCTGTATCGACTTTCTGTAAGAACTTGATAACACGAGATGATAAGTAGGTAGACAAAATTTAAACTTAATTTGTCATAAATGAAATTCCTTTTCCTTTACCAAAATATCTCGAGTTACCGTATTATAGTGCACCGAATTAATCGTCAATTTATGAACGTATTAGTTAGGACGTGAAGAAATATGATGTTATAATAACATTTTGTGACGTCAACGTGGGAGTACCACGAGAAATATCGAATAAAGTGACAATATTTCGATTGTTTTGATTTTTCGTACGATATCCCACTCGTGTCATAATGTAGGTACTAATTCTGTATTATACACGTACCATCGGAAGTTAATAAACGGATTTAACGGATAATCCTTATCAAAAAAATCTTATTACTACGGGTTTCAATAATCATCTTATATAAACAGACTGTCGAACAATAAACATTTTAGCATTTCATTATAGTAACGGGTTGCTTAAAGTAATGAGAATTTTTACATTTCAAAACATTTAAGTAAAGGCAAAAGCTATTGGTTTATTGCATTTGTAATCATAAAGTAGAGTATATTAGACATTATATAAAAATAAATTAACACAGCATATGAAGTTCCCACCTCTGATTTGTGTAACTGTCTTCTAACCCTGCACGTCATGCTTTGGACAACATTTAAGTACATTTTCGGAAGTGTCTTTTTATATCTAGTTTTAATTATTTTGGTAAATTATTGGATCAAACAAAAGTCATCCTTTATAATATCAATTCACATAGTAGGCAATCAAATTCTCCTACGAATCGAGTTTTACGGACGTTTTAATATAGGCATGTTTCGGTAAATCTGTATGCATGCAATGTCGGTTTTCACTCATTTTAGGTGGCCGTGGAAAAGCTACTAAATGTTGCCAGCCCGCCACATGTTATTAAGTTTCAGGAAACAACAACTTCTTAGTAATTTCTAAATACCTTTGAATGTATGTAGTGATATGTGAGAACTCGATACAAGAATAGATTAATATTTCAAACGAAAATCCGGGAATAATGAACGAGAGTATTTTTTAAAGTTGTCCAAAGTATTGTGCACGTTCATGAGAAAGCTAGGTACTTAAAGAAGAAAACCGGGCATTTGTTATTATTAAAACTGTGCAGCTTATATCCAATATCCTCTAGTTTGTTATTATAAAATCGAAAATCCAAAGCTTTTTGCTATTATTTTTATTTTATTAAAAATGTAAATTCTCATTACTTTAAGCCAACCCGTTATATTTTAAAATATTGTTTTGTTTCGAGGAAGTCGATAAAGATTTGCTGCTCATCTCTAAGTATGCGACATAATATAACCTTGCGTAATATTAAGAAAATTGTTTATATTTATGTAATTAACGATAGATATTTGAATTTATCAATAACTAACAAACTTCTATAATTATTATTGCCGATAAAAGCATACGATGAAGACTGGACAACACTAATATTAGTAATGACATTTTATCTAGTCAGGTAGGTAGCATTGTTCCAGAAAATGGAGTCATTAATAGAATTCACGACCAAGTAGAGCTACCTTATTTGTCTCTTTTTCCTTATGGAATACATCTTGAGATGGTAAAGGATGACAATAGTTTGTTCAGGTATGTCTTAATAGAGTCTGGCAAACGAAAGATGAGAATGAGTTTTTTACGGAACTTTTCATATGGCATCACAAGCTGAATTGTGAAACGTCATGTTCTGTCTTTGGTTCGACTTCACATCCATTGCTCGCTTTCCACAATTGCAACGTTTTAAGGTGTTTATGATGAAAAAAACTATGAAAAGTAATGTTCTTAAGCTGCTGCGTACTACAATAAGTAAATATAAAGAAAAACAAGAGGAGAAAATCATCGCTTAAAAGGAAAAACAGGAGTGTTTACACACGATATCGGTGTTTCTAGGTTTGTACGAAATACCATTTTGATACTTACCTTTATTCAATAAATTTTCTTGTACTCATTATCTAATATACTATCGACTATAATAGATTTATGTTAGGTTGATTTAAAATGGTCATTTATTTATTTTTTACCAGAAGGGCTGGGAGAGGTTGAAGGAGTTAACGCTGTCAAAAATACGGTAGAAAAGTTATGCGAGTTGGAGAAGAAAGAAAGAAGTTCGCGAGTACGAGTATAACTGCCTCAGATTGGAAAACACTGACTGACCGTCATTCATGTGGAAGATAAGTACAGCGAAAGAGACAATGTCATAAAAACTGCATTGGACGAGTTTATTATGTGATTTATGTGTTATGACACAAATAGTATGAATCATGAATGTGAATCATTGTATGAGTTTTTTAAGTCTGACTTTAATTACACTGAATAAAAAATATAAATAAGGTAAATGTACCAGTGGATGACACTATAAGGAGCGATTTCATGCATT